>JBAIZL010000006.1:102045285-102062785 GCA_036971475.1 Prosapia bicincta | reverse complement strand
GCATGAAAATTAAATGGTTTCTGGGATTACCGGGTCTAAGTTTTTCGCCCTGTTTACCATCATAATGAAATACTCTGCCATGGAGTATGGTCCATTATTATGGTAGCGTCCCTGATTAAGCTGTCTCCGTACCCTATCCTGCTGGTGGTAACTCCAGAAATGTTTTGTGAATTCGTGTTTGAATTCTGAATACGTTTCTGTGTCGTTTTTGATGGCTTTCCGCCATGCATCCGCTGCCCCTTTTAAATATCTCTCTACTATTTTTAACTTAGTCATCTCGTCCATTATATTGTCGATATCGGTGAATAAATCTTCCATTTTCCTTAAGAATGTCATCGGGTCTTCCTTATCATTCCCCCAGAACTCAATTTTACGGTAAGATGCCTCCCCGTTTCTGTCTATTACCTACGGTAAGCAAACTTGTGTTACAACTCCTGTTCCGGCTGATTGTTTTACTTTTGCTACCTGTTGTTTTAGTCTTGACTTCCTCTTGTATATTTTGCAATTTTTCATTTAATTTGTTTGTTTTTGATTCTGTTTTAGTTTTTAATTTCTCAATTTCAGTCTCATGTTCGTTTAGTTTTTCTATTACATCATTTGTCTTAGTCTCTGTCTCCTTTTGGTAATCATCCAATTTTAATTGAAAAGCATCCCATACTTTTTGTCATTCCATTCTTTCTTCTTGCCTCTCTTTCTCTCTCAATTGTCTCTCTTACACGTTCTCTCTCTCTCTCTTAATTGTCTCCCTTCCGCCTTCTCTCTCTCTCTTAATTGTTTTTCTTTGTCGCCTCATTCCTTCTCTCTTTGTTGTCTTTTGATCTCCTACTCCGCCTTCTCTTGCTCTCTTTCCGCCTTTTCTTTCTCTTTTTCCGCCTTGAAAAAGGCCATTAATTTATCCATTTCTGTTTTTGTCATTTTATTTTTTTAAATTTATTATTTATTTAGATTATCTAATTATTTATTTATATTCGATTGTCCTAGGCCAGACGGTTCCTCAACCGCTCTTTCATCAAATTATTTATTTATTTTTATTTTATTGGTACGCTTTTGTATTTTTCTTTCATTTAATTTAATATTTAAAAAAATTAATTGTTTTGTTAAACATTCTGACTTCACTTATGTCACAATCACGATTTACTTTTTTACATAATTTAATTATTTAATTTTGAAATAGGGTACCTGTTCAAAGTCCGTTAGGTTCGGGCGCCAATTCTGCAACATCCCCCCCCCACTTCGTGTTGCTGGCACAGTTACATATTTATTATATATTTATATATCTGCTGCTCACACCGTTTTGTGTACCGTGTTAAGATCCCTGAATTTTGTCTTGTGTTCCCGCGTAATGGACCACGCCTAAATGCAAGCCTATTCCCGCTGACTTCTACCTTAACGTTTGTATGGCCTCTCTTAAGATGGTTGGCAACTTTGTTGGGTCTGTATGTAGGCACCCATGTCAGGAAAATAGTCAGCTGGAAAGAAACAACATTTATATGAACACACAAAAGTTTCAAAGAATCTTACCACTTCATGAGATCTGCAGGCACAGCAAGGGGACGTGCAAAATATGATCATGTTTAAGATACCTTTTTTAAAAGGCTCCTGTGTTCTTTAAACATGATCTGCCAGTAGACATCATCTCTGGGCTTCAATACAAAAAAACAACTAATTTTTAGAATAGCTCAATAAAATTGTTCTCAGGAGAGAACTCGTTTGAAGAAACATTTGGTTCTGAATTTTATATATTTATTAATTACTGAAATTTAATTAAAACTGTACTTTAATTTTATAATCATTATTTATCAGTTGGAAAAAACTAAAAGTTTTTATTGGATGTTCAACACAGGATAAATTCAAACACTGTAAGTTTTTATAATGCATTTAATTACTGATTTTAAACTAAAATAATTATCTTTTCAAATAAAATACATTTAACTCTCTCTTTATCTTCACAAATAATTAATTAAAAGTTCGTTATTTTTCACATATTTAAATCCTACATTTCATATATAATTCATTAATTACATTTACACATTTTTAAACAAAATTATTTTCAAATTTAACATATAATTTTAATATTTAATTTTAACTTCTCATTTCAATATTAATTAAAATAACCTCTCACCACAAATTCAACAAATTTTATTTTAACCTTATGTATATTTCGACTACAAAGTAATCATCTTCAGAAGTATTTTTACAAATAACTAACTTACAGCTAAACCTATGCGTATTTATAAGCAACGGGAACTCCTTGGCCACGCCCCCTATACTATCCGACCAATCATGTTACGAGTAACAACTAGGTCTGGTCTAACAGAAGGAGTTACCGTTACATTATTTTTGAATTTTACAGTAATTAATAAATTTACACATTTTACAATTAAAACTATAACTCTCTCTTAACTAATAGATACAATTGGGAATTCGGGATAGGCCCTTTGTCAGAATTTAATAATTTATTAGTTTCATATTTATTAATACACATACTTTCGAAATTATTTAACATATTTTTTTATTTAACATTTTTAATTAATTTAAGGTTATTTATATCTAAGTTATGATTAGTTTCTAAGATATGTTCAGCTACACTTGATTTCTTTGGCCTTTGAAATTTTATATGTCTAATGTGTTCTTTGAATCTAGTGGAAATTTTTCGTTTAGTTTGACCAATATAAATCTTTTCACATGAATTACAAGTTACTTTATAAATCCCTGACTTATCCAATGTTTCTATTTTATCTTTTGGGTTACCTAAGAGATTTTTAAGGCTATTTTGGCTCTTATATGCTACTTTAAAATTTACTTCTTTAAAAACTTTTTCTAGGCATTTTGTTAAATTTTTATCAAAGGGTAAACTAATATATTTATTTTTAACAGTTTCTCTCTCTGGAATTAAGGTAGTGGAATCTTTTCTTAATTTATTCAAACTCTATTTTCTTAATATATTATTAATAATTTTAGGATCATATCCATTAAATTTGCTATTTATTTAATTCTAGCAAGTTCAATTTCAAATCTATTTTTATTTAAAGGTGTTTCAATTAATCTATTAATCATACTATTAAATACTGCAAGTTTATGTGACATACAATGGTTCGAATATACGGGGATATACCTATTATTATTCGTAATTTTGCGATATATATCAAACTCTATTTCATTATTGTTCCGTATGCATAAAATATCAAGAAACAATAAACTATGTGGTGAGAGGTTGTTTTAATTAATATAAACATTTACGCCACAGTTGCTTTAAAGTTGTTGTTATCATTTCAAGATTGAATTGGTAAATTCACATTTTATTATAAATAATTTTAAAATTTATATGATTCAATAAATCTGGTCTTCTTGAAAATGATTGGCTTATGGCCAAAACCACTTTGTAAATTTAATATTTATTATTCATTATTTAAACACTTTTGTTATACTAATTAATTTTACTACTTTTAAGATTTAATTTTTCAACATAGAGTGAAGTCATTGTTTAAGTTTAATTGGTAATTTGAATTTAATAAATTTAACTGACTAAATTTGACGATAATTTGTATATAGTAGAGAAAATGACTTGCCAAGGATTTCCCTGCTGGTCCTAGAGTCCTCTCGTCAGGATTCCCTGGTCCCTAGACATCGGAAGTTGCCATCCCTGGTCAGTCGATGGAAGTCTTTCTCCGATTCCGCGTCCTGGAGGCTGAGTCTGGAGCCCTTTTCCATGGATGGTCTTAGACGGCGGAAGCGTGATGGTTTGGTCCCATCTGGCCTTATGGTGGTTCTAGGCGCGATCTGTCATTACGGCCGCTAGCACCTCGTATTAAAAATTTTTACAGACTGCCTTACAGGTCCCTAAGTTCCTGTATTTATTGCGGCTATGTAACCCTTCCCCGCTGCTCTAAGCTCGTCGCCATCTCCGTGCTTCTTTTCCTGTAACTTTTTTGTTATTTAAGTTTTTTAAATTTAGTTTTCACTATTGTTTATTTTTGATCTTGCTGGTCATTTCAAAATGCCAGTGATAGTTCTTCGTGGCTTAGTTCTCAAGTTAGCATTTTTTCACTTCACTCACGTTTGTCAAATTTAGTTAGTTATTACAGTTTCATGCTATTATAATTTTTAATTTGACTTAATAATACTTATTCAAAATTTTACTGACTTCTTGACTCTTTACAACGTTCCTTATATCATAAATTAAAACCTTATTATTTAAAAATTAAAATTTTAATATAAAAAATAGGAAATTATTAATTTCCCAATTTGGACGGCCTTCCAGACCATTACAGTCTGTGTGTGTGTGTGTGTGTGCGCGCGCGCGTGAGTGAGTGTATTTTATTAAAATTCTTGCTTAGCAGTATATATATATATATATATATATATATATATATATATATATATATATATATATATATATAATACCTATTATAATATATTATACATATACATGTGTTATTTTGATAATTTAGATATATATATATATGTGTGTGTGTGTGTGTGTGTGTGTGTGTGTGTGTGTGTGTGTGTGTGTGTGTGTGTGTGTCTGTGTGTGTGTGTTTGTGTGTGTGTGTGTGTGTGTGTGTGTGTGTGTGTGTGTGTGTGTGTGTGTGTGTGTGTGTGTGTGTGTGTGTATGTGTGTGGTGTGTGTGTGTGTGTGTGTGTGTGTGTGTGTGTCTGTGTGTGTGTGTGTGTGTGTGTGTGTGTGTGTGTGTGTGTGTGTGTGTGTGTGTGTGTGTGAGTGTGTGAGTGTGCGTGTGCGTGTGCGCGTGCGTGCCTGCGCTCAACTATTATAAGTGTAAATGATTAATATGTTTGGTGGTCTACATTTGATACTTGTCTTTATTAAGTTTATTTACAATGATTCCAAAACATATAATCAAAACACAAAACAGCTTATTGTCAGGTCGATTTCTCTTCTCGACACCCTTCCCTCTTACGCGTGATTTTGTTTCAAAATATTCGAAAAGTAGAACAATAGACGTTCCAAGCGTACTTGATTTCGTAGGAATGAGAATTGTCTTTTGTAAATATCACTCATAATAGGGTATTTGACAAAGTTGGATTATTGTTATTTTGGTTATTTTTCAAAGAAATCTTTAAAACTTCTTTTTATTTAAAACCACTTAAAAGTATCCAAATGTAGGCCTACTACTGTTAGGATGACCAAGCGTGTTCCTCTTTCAATCCCTTCAAACGATTCTTTAATTCATCAACGGACAGATCACTACATAAAACTAGAAATCACGTAAGGGCTATCAGGACTGAGAATTACGGTTTAAAATTGTTTAGTAGGAGTTAAGGTGTAATGAAGTCGGGTTTGTTAGTTGGCTTTGGGAGACGGGCAAGGGGAGCGGGTTGAGACCGAAATCGTTGATTGCACATGTTTTATGGAACACTGTGGCAAAGAGTGACTAAAGACCCGTCCACTGAGCAGCGTCCAGCGTCTGAATTATTCAAAGTTCTATCCCCGTTCAACTGATAAATGAACTAATTTCGAGATTAAGCCGCGGTCTGAAGGGAGTTCGGCCGAGCGGCAAATATGTACCCTTTTACTTTACAACGTTCAATTTAAAATGCATATAATAAAAGACAACCGCGCAAAATTCCGATATTCATATGTTTCTTTCCTCTTGTAGACCTACAAGGCAACTTGAATAACTAATGCTACTGCCTCTGTTGAGCAGAAGGTTTTTATGAAATGCAAATTTGTTGTCAGTACATTTTTAATTTTACTTTATCGTATATATTGTCTACGTAATATTTAGAATCGTTTTACTTTTCCTAAATTTATACATTATTATTATGTCTTTGCAGGGTTGGGTAGAAACATTTTTAAAGACATCCACTTATTATATACCATGTTATTGAGCGAATTGTGTACTAATGTAGTCATTTTAGTCCAAAAACATAGGAAAAACATTTAATAAAGTAACGGATATAATTTTTTTAAAGAGGCATAGTATTAATGACATTGGCGTTTTCATTTCATAATTTATTGATATTAATAAAACGAAGAAAAAAATTTCATTCTAAATAACTGGAGTTTGCTAATTTGACTCTAATAAATAAACAAATAATTAAAGAAAATGTTCAAGAGAAGAAGAATTCAAACGAGAAATTATGTTTTATTAAAAATCATCGATGTATATGTATATATTTGTGAGTTATGTATGTGTTTGTGTGTGTGTTGTGTATGTGTGTGTGTGTGTGTGTGTGTGTGTGTGTGTGTGTGTGTGTGTGTGTGTGTGTGTGTGTGTGTGTGTGTGTGTGTGTGTGTGTGTGTGTGTGTGTGTGCTTCTGCGTGCGTGAATCACGATATTTAATTTTTGTTCTAATTTATAAAATATTTGTTTGAATCAGATTCAATTTACAAGACAAGTAGACTGACGACTAAGCAGTAAGTTGTCAAAAAGACGTCGAATTAATATTTTTCAGCAACAAAAAAAATATTCACGTAAAATATACATAACAGTAAAGGTTTTGCGACTAGACACACGCAGGGAACATAAAAGCTGGAAGTCGAATAGAGGGTTAATCAGTGACAGATAGGTCATAAGATTTCACCTTACAGTGTAGCTACAGCGACAGCAGAGTTGACGTTTGATTTTAAATACAGCCGGCTCTTCCTTCCTAGACCCTCTCGATTTTACGGCGCATAACGTGAATGCATATCCCCGCTACGTAATATATAAAATTGTCTTATTACGGTGACAAAATACAGTTTATAGTGCTGTAAAATATTTAATGTGGGGCGTTAGTCAGTCTACAGCTTCCCGTCGTCAACTCATGTAAAGAGCATATTTAAGCTTCAAGTTCATATAAAAATAATTGTTGTCTATTTCTGTATAACGAGACACGAGGATTTTTTAACTTACTGAATTCCTAAAACAATAAATTTAATTAATTGTCAGGCAAATTAGTAAGGCATTATATTCTCAATATATATAATTCACTATATATATATATATATATATATATATATATATATATATATATATTTATATATATATATATATATATATATATATATATATAAAGAAATATGTAATTCTATGTATTAATGAAAACATTAAAGAAATACGATTAAAAGAGTATTTTATTAAATCATACAAATCAAAGTTTTTCGTTGGCAAACAGTACCACCATCATCAGAACTAATAACAAATAAAGTATAATAATACAACAATATATTATTCTTATATATATATATATATATATATATATATATATATATATATACTCTCTACAGAGATAATACTGTTCCAGGCCCATGTAAGAAGAAAGATAAAGAATAATGTAAGGAATTATTTATAAATAAAAGGCATTATGATATCCTTCTACTGTGGATGGAGGTAAATAGCGATATCCCGTGAGCACGATCGCATACCTGAATTAAATGTAGTCTCTACAGACTTTGTTCCTATTCCCGCCCTTTGTAAGAAGAAAGATAAAGAATAATGTAAGGAATTACTTAGGAATAAAAGGCTTTATATCTTTCTACTGAGAATAGTGGTAAATAACTATATCCCCGTGTGCAGGCTCGCATAGCATACCTGAAGCAGATCTACTCTCTACAAACGTATTTCCTATTGCCGCCCTTTGTAAGATGAAAGATAAAGAATAATGTAAGGAATTACTTAGGAATAAAAGGCTTTATATCTTTCTACTGGGAATAGTGGTAAATAACTATATCCCCGTGTGCAGGCTCGCATAGCATACCTGAAGCAGATCTACTCTCTACAAACGTATTTCCTATTCCCGCCCTTTGTAAGATGAAAGATAAAGAATAATGTAAGGAATTACTTAGGAATAAAAGGCTTTATATCTTTCTACTGGAAATAGTGGTAAATAACTATATCCCCCTGTGCAGGCTCGCATAGCATACCTGAAGCAGATCTACTCTCTACAAACGTATTTCCTATTCCCGCCCTTTGTAAGAAGAAAGATAAAGAATAATGTAAGGAATTACTTAGGAATAAAAGGCTTTATATCTTTCTACTGGAAATAGTGGTAAATAACTATATCCCCGTGTGCAGGCTCGCATAGCATACCTGAAGCAGATCTACTCTCTACAAACGTATTTCCTATTCCCGCCCTTTGTAAGAAGAAAGATAAAGAATAATGTAAGGAATTACTTAGGAATAAAAGGCTTTATATCTTTCTACTGGGAATAGTGGTAAATAACTATATCCCCGTGTGCAGGCTCGCATAGCATACCTGAAGCAGATCTACTCTCTACAAACGTATTTCCTATTCCCGCCCTTTGTAAGAAGAAAGATAAAGAATAATGTAAAGAATTACTTAGGAATAAAAGGCTTTATATCTTTCTACTGGAAATAGTGGTAAATAACTATATCCCCGTGTGCAGGCTCGCATAGCATACCTGAAGCAGATCTACTCCCTACAAACGTATTTACTATTCTCGCCCCTTGTAAGAGGAAAGGTAAAGAATAATGTAAGGAATTATTTTTATGAATAAAAGGCATGCTGATATCCTTCTACTGGGAGTAATGGTAAATAATGACATCCCGTGTGTAGGCTCGCATAGCCTAACTGAAGGAGATCTACTATCTACAGGCGTATTAATATTCCCACCCCTTGTAAGAGGAAAGGTAAAGAATAATGTAAGGAATTATTTTTATGAATAAAAGGCATGCTGATATCCTTCTACTGGGAGTAACGGTAAATAACGACATCCCGTATGCAGGCTCGAATACGTGAGGTAGATCTACTCTCTACAGGAGTATTACTTTTCCCGCCCCTTGTAAGAAAAAAGATAAAGAATAATGTAATTAATTATTTCCGAATAAAAGGCATGATGATATCCTTATACTGGAAATAGTGGTCAATAAAGGCATCTCGTGTGCAGGCTCGGATACGTGAGGTAGATCTACTCTCTACAGACTTTGTTCCTATTCCCGCCCTTTGTAAGAAGAAAGATAAAGAATAATTGAAGGATTTATTTAGGAATAAAAAGCATGATGATATCCTTATACTGGAAATAGTGGTGAATAAAGGCATCTCGTGTCAGGCTCGCATACGTGAGGTAGATCTACTCTCTACAGGCGTATTACTATGCCCACCCCATGTAAGAAGAAAGATAAAGAGTATATTAAGGAATTATTTAGGAATAAAAGGCATGAGGATATCATTATACTGGAAATAGTGTTAAATAACGACATCTCTTGTGCAGGCTCGCATACGTGAGGTAGATCTACTCTCTACAGGCGTATTACTATGCCCGCCCCATGTAAGAAGAAAGATAAAGAGTAATTTAAGGAATTATTTAGGAATAAAAGGCATGATGATATCCTTATAGGATATCCTTATACTGGAAATAGTGGTGAATAAAGGCATCTCGTGTCAGGCTCGCATACGTGAGGTAGATCTACTCTCTACATTCGTATTACTATGCCCACCCCATGTAAGACGAAAGATAAAGAATAATTTAAGGAATTATTTAGGAATAATAGGCATGAGGATATCCTTATACTGGAAATAGTGTTAAATAACGACATCTCTTGTGCAGGCTCGCATACGTGAGGTAGATCCACTCTCTACAGGCGTATTACTATGCCCACCCCATGTAAGAAGAAAGATAACGAATAATTTAAGGAATTATTTAGGAATAAAAGGCATGATGATATCCTTTTAGGATATCCTTATACTGGAAATAGTGTTAAATAACGACATCTCTTGTGCAGGCTCGCATACGTGAGGTAGATCTACTCTCTACAGGCGTATTACTATGCCCGCCTCATGTAAGACGAAAGATAAAGAGTAATTTAAGGAATTATTTAGGAATAAAAGGCATGATGATATCCTTATAGGATATCCTTATACTGGAAATAGTGTTAAAAAACGACATCTCTTGTGCAGGCTCGCATACGTGAGTAGACCTACTCTCTACAGGCGTATTACTATGCCCGCCCCATGTAAGAAGAAAGATAAAGAGTAATTTAAGGAATTATTTAGGAATAAAAGGCATGATGATATCCTTATAGGATATCCTTATACTGGAAATAGTGGTGAATAAAGGCATCTCGTGTGCAGGCTCGCGTACGTGAGGTAGATCTACTCTCTACAGGCGTATTACTATGCCCGCCTTATGTAAGAAGAAAGATAAAGAGTAATTTAACGAATTATTTAGGAATAAAAGGCATGATGATATCCTTATAGGATATCCTTATACTGGAAATAGTGGTGAATAAAGGCATCTCGTGTGCAGGCTCGCATACGTGAGGTTGATCTACTCTCTACAGGCGTATTACTATGCCCGCCCCATGTAAGAAGAAAGATAAAGAGTACCGGTAATTTAAGGAATTATTTAGGAATAAAAGGCATGATGATATCCTTATAGGATATCCTTATACTGGAAATAGTGGTGAATAAAGGCATCTCGTGTGCAGGCTCGCATACGTGATGTAGATCGACTCTCTACAGGCGTATTACTATGCCCGCCCCATGTAAGAAGAAAGATAAAGAATAATTTAAGGAATTATTTAGGAATAAAAGGCATGAGGATATCCTTATACTGGAAATAGTGCTAAATAACGTCATTTCGCGTCAGGCTCGCATACGTGAGGTAGATCTACTCTCTACAGGCGTATTACTATGCCCGCCCCATGTAAGAAGAAAGATAAAGAGTAATTTAAGGAATTATTTAGGAATAAAAGGCATGATGATATCTTTATAGGATATCCTTATACTGGAAATAGTGGTGAATAAAGGCATCTCGTGTGCAGGCTCGCATACGTGATGTTGATCTACTCTCTACAGGCGTATTACTATGCCCGCCCTATGTAAGAAGAAAGATAAAGAATAATTTAAAGAATTATTTAGGAATAAAAGGCATGAGGATATCCTTATACTGGAAATAGTGCTAAATAACGACATCTCGTGTCAGGCTCGCATACGTGATGTAGATCTACTCTCTACAGGCGTATTACTATGCCCGCCCTATGTAAGAAGAAAGATAACGAATAATTTAAGGAATTATTTAGGAATAAAAGGCATGAGGATATCCTTATAGGATATCCTTATACTGGAAATAGTGGTGAATAAAGGCATCTCGTGTGCAGGCTCGCATACGTGAGGTAGATCTACTCTCTACAGGCGTATTACTATGCCCGCCCCATGTAAGAAGAAAGATAAAGAATAATTTAAGGTATTATTTAGGAATAAAAGGCATGAGGATATCCTTATACTGGAAATAGTGGTAAATAACGACATCTCGTGTCAGGCTCGCATACGTGATGTAGATCTACTCTCTACAGGCGTATTACTATGCCCGCCCCATGTAAGAAGAAAGATAAAGAATAATTTAAGGTATTATTTAGGAATAAAAGGCATGAGGATATCCTTATACTGGAATAGTGGTAAATAACGACATCTCGTGTCAGGCTCGCATACGTGATGTAGATATACTCTCTACAGGCGTATTACTATGCCCGCCCCATGTAAGAAGAAAGATAACGAATAATTTAAGGAATTATTTAGGAATAAAAGGCATGAGGATATCCTTATAGGATATCCTTATACTGGAAATAGTGGTAAATAACGACATCTCGTGTCAGGCTCACATACGTGATGTAGATCTACTCTCTACAGGCGTATTACTATGCCCGCCCCATGTAAGAAGAAAGATAAAGAATAATTTAAGGAATTATTTAGGAATAAAAGGCATGAGGATATCCTTATACTGGAAATAGTGCTAAATAACGACATTTCGTGTCAGGCTCGCATACGTGAGGTAGATCTACTCTCTACAGGCGTATTACTATGCCCGCCTCATGTAAGAAGAAAGATAACGAATAATTTAAGGAATTATTTAGGAATAAAAGGCATGAGGATATCCTTATACTGGAAATAGTGCTAAATAACGACATCTCGTGTCAGGCTCGCATACGTGATTTAGATCTACTCTCTACAGGCGTATTACTATGCGCGCCCTATGTAAGAAGAAAGATAAAGAATAATTTAAGGAATTATTTAGGAATAAAAGGCATGAGGATATCCTTTTAGGATATCCTTATACTGGAAATAGTGGTAAATAACGACATTTCGTGTCAGGCTCGCATACGTGATGTAGATCTACTCTCTACAGGCCTATTACTATGCGCGCCCTATGTAAGAAGAAAGATAAAGAATAATTTAAGGAATTATTTAGGAATAAAAGGCATGAGGATATCCTTATAGGATATCCTTATACTGGAAATAGTGGTAAATAACGACATTTAGTGTCAGGCTCGCATACGTGAGGTAGATCTACTCTCTACAGGCGTATTACTATGCCCGCCCCATGTAAGAAGAAAGATAAAGAATAATTTAAGGAATTATTTAGGAATAAAAGGCATGAGGATATCCTTATAGGATATCCTTATACTGGAAATAGTGGTAAATAACGACATTTCGTGTCAGGCTCGCATACGTGAGGTAGATCTACTCTCTACAGGCGTATTACTATGCCCGCCCCATGTAAGAAGAAAGATAAAGAATAATTTAAGGTATTATTTAGGAATAAAAGGCATGAGGATATCCTTATACTGGAAATAGTGGTAAATAACGACATCTCGTGTCAGGCTCGCATACGTGATGTAGATCTACTCTCTACAGGCGTATTACTATGCCCGCCCCATTTAAGAAGAAAGATAAAGAATAATTTAAGGAATTATTTAGGAATAAAAGGCATGAGGATATCCTTATACTGGAAATAGTGCTAAATAACGACATTTCGTGTCAGGCTGGCATACGTGAGGTAGATCTACTCTCTACAGGCGTATTACTATGCCCGCCCCATTTAAGAAGAAAGATAAAGAATAATTTAAGGAATTATTTAGGAATAAAAGGCATGAGGATATCCTTATAGGATATCCTTATACTGGAAATAGTGGTAAATAACGACATCTCGTGTCAGGCTCGCATACGTGATGTAGATCTACTCTCTACAGGCGTATTACTATGCCCGCCCCATTTAAGAAGAAAGATAAAGAATAATTTAAGGAATTATTTAGGAATAAAAGGCATGAGGATATCCTTATACTGGAAATAGTGCTAAATAACGACATTTCGTGTCAGGCTGGCATACGTGAGGTAGATCTACTCTCTACAGGCGTATTACTATGCCCGCCTTATGTAAGAAGAAAGATAACGAATAATTTAAGGAATTATTTAGAAGTAAAAGGCATGAGGATATCCTTATAGGATATCCTTATACTGTAAATAGTGGTAAATAACGACATCTCGTGTCAGGCTCGCATACGTGAGGTAGATCTACTCTCTACAGGCGTATTATTATGCCCGCCCCATGTAAGAAGAAAGATAAAGAGTAATTTAATGAATTATTTAGGAATAAAAGGCATGATGATATCCTTATAGGATATCCTTATACTGGAAATAGTGGTGAATAAAGGCATCTCGTGTGCAGGCTCGCATACGTGAGGTAGATCTACTCTCTACAGGCGTATTACTATGCCCGCCCCATGTAAGAAGAAAGTTAAAGAATAATTTAAGGAATTATTTAGGAATAAAAGGCATGAGGATATCCTTATACTGGAAATAGTGCTAAATAACGACATTTCGTGTCAGGCTCGCATACGTGAGGTAGATCTACTCTCTACAGGCGTATTACTATGCCCGCCCCATGTAAGAAGAAAGATAAAGAATAATTTAAGGTATTATTTAGGAATAAAAGGCATGAGGATATCCTTATACTGGAAATAGTAGTAAATAACGACATTTCGTGTCAGGCTCGCATACGTGATGTAGATCTACTCTCTACAGGCGTATTACTATGCCCGCCCTATGTAAGAAGAAAGATAACGAATTATTTAAGGAATTATTTAGGATTAAAAGGCATGAGGATATCCTTATAGGATATCCTTATACTGGAAATAGTGGTAAATAACGACATCTCGTGTCAGGCTCGCATACGTGAGGTAGATCTACTCTCTACAGGCGTATTACTATGCCCGCCCCATGTAAGAAGAAAGATAAAGAGTAATTTAAGGAATTATTTAGGAATAAAAGGCATGAGGATATCCTTATACTGGAAATAGTGGTAAATAACGACATCTCGTGTCAGGCTCGCATACGTGATGTAGATCTACTCTCTACAGGCGTATTACTATGCCCGCCCTATGTAAGAAGAAAGATAACGAATTATTTAAGTAATTATTTAGGATTAAAAGGCATGAGGATATCCTTATAGGATATCCTTATACTGGAAATAGTGGTAAATAACGACATCTCGTGTCAGGCTCGCATACGTGAGGTAGATCTACTCTCTACAGGCGTATTACTATGCCCGCCCCATGTAAGAAGAAAGATAAAGAATAATTTAAGGAATTATTTAGGAATAAAAGGCATGAGGATATCCTTATACTGGAAATAGTGCTAAATAACGACATCTCGTGTCAGGCTCGCATACGTGATGTAGATCTACTCTCTACAGGCGTATTACTATGCGCGCCCTATGTAAGAAGAAAGATAAAGAATAATTTAAGGAATTATTTAGGAATAAAAGGCATGAGGATATCCTTATAGGATATCCTTATACTGGAAATAGTGGTAAATAACGACATCTCGTGTCAGGCTCGCATACGTGAGGTAGATCTACTCTCTACAGGCGTATTACTATGCCCGCCCCATGTAAGAAGAATGATAAAGAGTAATTTAAGGAATTATTTAGGAATAAAAGGCATGAGGATATCCTTATAGGATATCCTTATACTGGAAATAGTGGTAAATAACGACATCTCGTGTCAGGCTCCCATACGTGAGGTAGATCTACTCTCTACAGGCGTATTACTATGCCCGCCCTATGTAAGAAGAAAGATAAAGAGTAATTTAAGGAATTATTTAGGAATAACAGGCATGATGATATCCTTATAGGATATCCTTATACTGTAAATAGTGGTGAATAAAGGCATCCTGGTGAAAACAATAGCAGGTAGGCGTATTAGAATAATAAATTAAAATTTATTTCAATCAAACAGCGACATTTCGACAGCTAATTTTACATCTTTCTTCGGTCTGGAATACATTATTTAAATAAATTGTTTATTAAAAAAAACATAAATTGTCATAAAAACTATAAAGAATCTAATTTAAATAGCAATACATAAATAACAACCAAATGTGATACAATTGAAAAATATAATTCAACCACTTGAAAAATTGTTAGTCGTGATAGAGGTCTATAAATGATTACAACGTAAAACTTAAAATAATAACATTGACAATAATTAAAAATTAAAGTAATAATAACGAAACTAATCTGTTCTATCAAATTAACAAAAACTTTTAATAGAATTAATGAGAATTAAAAACATTTTTTTAAGTAACTAGTATTCGTACAACGCTATATATGAAAACAAATAGCATGAACTACTTTATAATAAGTAGAATTTCTAAATGTAAAAATTTAAACAATATATTTTTCTAGACCTAGTAAACCGTGAAAAACCTTCGGCGGTTTCTAGGCAGGCCTACGCGTGTGAATGTGTGTGTACGTAGAAGTGAAGAGTCTCTTATCCTCTGGAGACACTTCCGAGTCTGGATGGACTATTGCCGCTAATGATTATTCTCGTTTGGAATAGAAATATAGAGCAATATTCTAAAACGAATGCAAGGTTGCTTCAAATTGTACTGTCTATAATTTGTCGAACTTTTTTATTTTCTTAGAAATAGTTAAGACGTTTTTACTATAAAGCATTCTCAACAAAAATCCCCATCTTTAATTTTTGAAATAAGAGGCCAATATGAATCGTACTAAATTTAAGGCATATTTAAGGCCATAAAGAAATTTAAAAATATTTAACTATAAACTATTTATTTATTAGTTTCTATTAGTAATGTAAAGAATCCTAACTTATATACAAAGAGCCACAACATTATTTAAAAAGGAAATTTACTTTGAGACAAGTTAGAAAATATAAAAAGCCAAGTAGGCTAATTCCACCTCTGAAGTCACGGCACTGGTTCCGATTAAGCTGTTCCAAACAGGCGGAACGACGGTGCGGTAACAAAATAAGTCTTTTTGCTTCTAATTTTTAAATATTGAACCCTTTGCGAAGGCATCCGTGCGTACATAAACGGTCTTTCCCTCCATTCAATAAACCTCCTGATCAAAGCCCCCCATCCCTTACCCTCCTACTTAGCATGCTAACCTCGATCCAATCTTAGCAAATAGCCCAAGCAATGGAACAACACTTTACGAGCGATTCCTTACGGAAAACAAAGTATTTTTCAATTCATTAGCCATCCAATTAACTTTTTCACAAGAGAAGTTAATCTTTGAATTGTAAGCATGCGAAAGAAAAACTGTTGTTTGACTCTCTTAATTCGTACTTCAATAAAACGAAGGAAGGAATTTCTTCCTAAAGAAAATGCACAGTTTCCGTGTGAAAATGTTTTGTATAATTTCGTTAGTTAAAACGCATTTTTTCATATACAACGTTTTAATGTTGTGTTATGCTGTTTTTGTTTATTGTTCTTCCATTATTTTGTTTACGTAAAATAGTTGGATACTGGATTGTTCAAGTATATATAGGTAGTTTAAATATCCCTGTAATTGGAGTGTGTGTCAGCCATATTTGTTTTTGTTTTCTATCTTTGTTTTCGTTGAAACTGACATATTATTATCGAATACGTAATTCCGACTTTTAATAATCACATAAAAAATTAAGTCACTATTACCTGTTTACAACAAATTCACTCTACAATTTTGTCACTCCATACTAGAATGTTTGTAATGACGTTGTCAATAATATACTTTTCAAAAGGAAAGCCCTTTACCGTGCTTATCTACAAAATTTTTTGGCTATAAAAACAATTTGTAATCTCTAAAGTTTATTGGTTGCAGTACTGAATCAAGAGACCTCCGGAGATATTGATACATACCTTCGAATCCAAATGTTGCCCGTATCCAAGCATAGAATCAAGAGACCTCCGGAGTTACTGGCCCATACCTTCGACTCCAAATCTTGACCGTATCCTTGCATAGAGCAGGCCTGTAAAGTCAAGAAACCTCCGGAGTTAATGACCATACCTTCGACTCCAAATCTTGACCGTATCCTTGCATAGAGCAGGCCTGTAAAGTCAAGAAACCTCCGGAGTTAATGACCATACCTTCGACTCCAAATCTTGACCGTATCCTTGCATAGAGCAGGCCTGTAAAGTCAAGAAACCTCCGGAGTTAATGACCCATAACTCCTACTCCAAGTCTGGACGGTATCCTTGCTAAGAGCAGGAATACTGAATCGAGATACATCCGTAGTAACAGACCCATACCTTCGACTCCAAATCTTGACCGTATCCTTGCATAGAGCAGGCCTGCAAAGTCAAGAAACCTCCGGAGTTAATGACCGATAACTCCGGCTCCAAGTCTGGACGGTATCCTTGCTTAGAGCAGGAATACTGAATCGAGATACATCCGGAGTAACAGACCCATACCTTCGACTCCAAATCTTGACCGTATCCTTGCATAGAGCAGGCCTGCAAAGTCAAGAAACCTCCG
>JBAIZL010000006.1:102025285-102040285 GCA_036971475.1 Prosapia bicincta | reverse complement strand
TCGCAATTCCAAACGAAATCAGCTGTGAATTCATTCTGATTGCCTACGTGTATTATTTACCGGTTGCGCCCCATGTTTTCTCTCCAAGATTTACGAATGTATCCACAGCCACTGACAATTCTCCCTCAGAATTGGAGGAGGGCTATGAAAAATTATTTTATACATTTTAGACTGTTTTAAATGTGATATATTAAAAACAAATTGTATTAAATTTATTATTTTTATAAATAATAAAAAATCGTAAGCACTAAACTCGTATCTCTAAAGAAACATTATAAAATCATAGATAGAAAATAGAATTTCTTTTAGTTATCCTAGGCGTTTCCCCCATTAAATATATTTCCTAATTATGGATAATTTCTCCCCAAACGTTTTACTGCTTCTTGTAACAAATTTTTCACATCTTATATAATTTGGGATTAATTTAAGCTCGTTATATACAAGTAATATTAACTTTAAAAAAACTTATATAATTTTAATAATCAGATTTAATTAAATGTCTCAGTCCATGACAAATCTTTTTCTCATGAATCCAGATCAATTTAAAATGTTCATCTTGTTATTACGACTCCGTTCATTATTGTTATAAAAAAATTTATTATATACGTTGCTAGCGAAACAGAGTTGGATCTTCTCATGTAAGCATTATAATACATAACAGAATTATTTTAAATGCATTGTGACAACCTAAACTACAAAACGTTATATGATAGCTGAATACTGCGTGAAAAGCTGTAGACTGACTAACGCCCCACATTAAATATTTTACAGCACTATAAACTGTATTTTGTCACCGTAATAAGACAATTTTATATATTACGTAGCGGGGATAAGCATTCATGTTCTGCGCCGTAAAATCGAGAGGGTCTAGGAAGGAAGAGTTGCCTGTATTCAAATCAAACGTCAACTTTGCCGTCGCTGTAGCTACACTGTAAGGTAAAATCTTATTACCTATCTGTCACTGATTAACCCTCTATTCGACTTCCAGCTTTTATGTTCCCTCCACACTACTAAACCAGACTATAATTCAGAATCGATTCCAAGCGTGTGTCTACTCGCAAAGTCTTTTACTGTTTTATATATTCTATGTGCCTTGTCGTTTATTTGCTGGGAAATACCTATCCATTGACTTTATGTTGATGTTTTACTGATTTATAAATCAAACGTTTAAGACCTCAATAAATATTCTTATTATTATTAGACCTATGAAGACACAAATAACTAATTTACAAAACTATGGTTTTCAAAATACAAGGCAAAACTAGAATATTTTACAAGTTTGTCCGTTTTTAACTTCCAGCGGTATCTTTTATTTTTAAAGTAGTATGTATATCTCTAACTATTCTTTTTAATTATTAATTCCCTTGTTCTTCTTCATTTTATGTCTTCGATCATGAAAATAATTGAAGAAAAATATTTTCAACACGTTTTTAAAACGGTATAAAAATACAAAACATTTTTTTCTACATATACTTACAATTTAGTTACTTTTATAGCCCTGTACGTACTCATAACCACTTGCAGACTGGCATAAATTTGTGAACTTTAATGCGGTTTAGGAATTCCAATAAATAGGCCTATGAAAAAACTTTTAGGGTTCAAAATAAAACATGAGGGGCGTGTAAAGTACATTCTACTAAATACTAGCTATCATTAAAATTCACATGATAATTCATATTAATTATCTACTTCCAGCACCCCGCGTTTGTTTTACAAGAACTTTACAAGTATTATCATATCTACTCACAAATGTTTGGAGAAATCTGTATGGCGTTATAAGATAACTAATATGTAATCATGTGTAGGAAAAATCATTTTATATTTTTCTCATTGTAAAAACAGGTTTCTAAAAAAAGATTTTTTGTTTAGTTATTAATATTATTCTTACAGTTATAGGGCGGTGGCATGACTTTTTATGTCGGGGCAGAAATTGTAAAGAACCCAATAATACTGCATTGTCATCCGGTCCTCATCTGTGTTTAAAGTTCTAAGTCTCTAGCTCATCGGGAAGAGCTAAACTCAAATTTGAAGCTTCGTCTCTTTGATATGTGTGTGTGTGTGTGTGTATATATATATATATATATATATATATATATATATATATACTACATATACATAATAGGCTCTCATATGTGAACTATAAGGTACTTGGAAAATTTAGTTAATGCTGATACTGCTAATCAGCAAAAAGCTTCAATTTATGAAAACAAATAAAATAAATTTATTTTTTTTATGAAAGGGTCATTTAATTGTGTGTGTTGCAACGGGGTGAGAGACCGTCGCAAGTGGGAAATAAGTAATTTCCTGTTTTTTAGAAATAAAGCTGTTTTTAAAATAATCAAGTAGGGAATTATACAATTATTAAAGAGGGAAAAATTAAATAAAACAGTAAATAGAATAGTTAAGCCACATTAAAGAATGTTATAAAATAAAATTGTAATAACTAACTAAATTTGAACATCGAGAGTGAAGCGAAAAAATTCTAAGTGCCTAAAAAAGCTATTTTTCGAACCAAACCACGTAGAACTTTCATCGACATTGTAAAAGAACCACAATAACCTAGAATGAACATTAAAGAAAACAGAATTCAGAAAACTTAAGAAACAAAAAAGTTACAGCCGTTTAAATAAAATAGACATTTTTCAGTGTTCTAAAATTAATTATCAAACTATGCAAGCTAAAACAGATTCGTTGCCCGACTTGCCTGTACAAGGAATAAATCGAGCGATAGCAAACTTGCAGGCGGGGTGCGGTAGGTTAAATTCACCGCTATATATACTTGGTCTCTAAGCTTTTAGGGACAGTCTGTAAAAATTTTCTAACACGAGGTGCCGCGGGACGCTATGCTGGACCGCGAGTAGAAACCGTCAGCAGGCCAGATGGACAATAACCTCAGCGCTTTCGACATCCAGGACCACCAAGGATGAAGGCTCCAGACTCAGCCTCCAGGACGCTCGAATAGAGGGAAACCACCACCGACGAACCAGGGATGGCGACTTCCGGTGTCCAAGGACCAGGGAATCCAGACGAGGGACCCCAAGGACCGGCAAGAACATCTTTGGCAAGTCATTTTCTTTATTCGAAATCAGTCACGTCAAATTTAGTTAGTTAATTTTATTAAATTCAAACAAATTTGCAAGCTTAAAACAATGACTTCACTCCTTATAAAATTTAAATAAATTGTATGCTAAGTAAATGAATTTATGTGCTCAGAATATTTAAAATAATGAATATTAAAATTACAAAAGGTTTTTGGCCATAAGCCGTTTATTTAAAGAAAATGAGAAATTTTCGAATATAATAGATTTAAAAATTAAAGGTCATAAGTTATGAATTTACCAATTCCATATAGGAGATAAAATATTATTATGTGTAATTTTGAAAATGATTTTATGTTAATGTAAATGTAATAAATCTATAGGCAAAGTATAATTTTTTAAAGCATAAGAAACAAGAAGTAACTCAGTGAATTGTTTTGCTAATATAATTGTGTAATCTTTTGAAGGATAAATTTTCTTTTTTATTTCAATAAATAGAGTTAAATATGTCATAAAAATCAAGATTATTTGCATTCCATCCTGTGTCAAATAACCAATAAAAACTGTTTAGCTTTTTCCAACTAATATAAAAATGATTATCAAATCAGTAAACGAATTTAATTAAATTTTATTAAATGGCAATAGATAAAGCCTAATGTTTTAAAGAGTTTCTCTCTACTAATTTCATGAGCTAGTCTAAAGATTAGTTGGTTTTTTATAATAAAAGTCCAGAGATTTATCTACTGGCAGATTGTGTTTAAGAGGACACAGGAGCCTTTTAAAATAGGTATTTTTAAACACAATCATATTTTGCACGTTCCCTTACTGTTTCTGCAGATCATCATCAGGTGGTAAGACTCTGTGTTTTTTATGTGTATTATTCTAAATGTGTTTCTTTCCAGCTGACTATGAATTTGACATGTGTGACTATACTTAGACCATACACAATTGATAAACTTATTTAGGAGGGTTTATATGTATTTTAAATAGTAGTCAGCGGGAATAGGCTTGTTGTGGGTTTGGCCCTACGAGCAGGAAACATACACTTTACTCTGGGAGTTTAGCACGGTTTTACCAGCAGGGTGATAGGCAGAGTTTTGGTTGTTTATAAATATGTTTTCTTGTAAACAATTGAATTTTAGTATTCTGCAAGAAAGGATTTAAACAACGCAAACAAAACGACCGCGTGGAGCTGCGGTGGTAGGGACCGTAGAGGTTAGGTGAGGGGGGGGGGACGTTGCAGAATTGGCGCCCGGACGGTGGGGCCTTTGAACAGGTTCCCTATATCAAAATTGAATAATTAAATAATAGAAATGAATCGAGATAGCCTAAATAAATGAAGTCAAAATGTTTTAAATAATGTAATTAAATTTTTAAATAATAATATAAATTGAACAAATCTAAGAGCGTACAAATAAAAATAAAATAAATAAATAAATAAATTTGAATAGGATTTAGTCGAAAGAGCGGGTAGGAACCATCTGGCCTAAACCAAATCGAAAAGAAAGGAATAAGGAAATAAATAAATAATTGAATATTAAATAGTAAATCAAAATGTCAAAACCAGAGATAGATAAATTGATGGCCTTTTTCAAGGCAAAGGAGGAAAAAGACAAAGAAGAACGAGAGAAGGAGAAGGCGGAAGCAAGACAAAGAGAGAAGGAGAGAGAAGACAGAGAAAAACAAAGGGAGAAGGAAAGAGATGAAAAAGAAAAACGTTTGAGGGAGGAAGCAGAACAAAGGGCAAAGGAGAGAGATGAAAAAGAAAAACAATGGAGAGAGGAAGAGAAACAATTGAGAGAGAAAGAGAAGGAGGTAGAAAAACAATGGAGAGAGGAAGAGAAACAGTTGAGAGAGAAAGAGAAGGCGGAAGAGAAACGATTAAGAGAGGAAGAGAGACAACTGAGAGAGAAGGAAAAAGCCGAAGAGAAAATGGAAAGACAACGGTTATGGGAGGCTTTCCAGGGAAAGTTCGATGACTACCAAAAAGAAAATGAGGCTAAGACAAGTCATATATATGAAAAGTTAAGCGAACATGAGACAGAAATAGAGAGACTGAAAACTAAAACGGAAACAAAAACGGCTAAATTAAACGAGAAAGTACAGGATATCCAAGAGGACATTAAATCGGTAAAGCAACAAGTCGCAAAGGTAAAGCAAACCGCTGGAGCGGGAATAGTAACACAAGTTTGCTTACCAAGGGTAATAGACAGGAACGGGGAGGCTACGTACCGTAGGATTGAGTTCTGGGGGAATGACAAGGAAGATCCAATGACATTCCTAGGGGAAATAGAAGATCTATTTTCAGAAATAGACAATACTATGGACGAGACTGCAAAATTAAGAATTGTAGAGCGATATTTGAAAGGGGCAGCGGATGCATGGTGGAAAGCCATAAAGAACAATACAGAAACTTATTCTGAATTCAGGCAGGAATTCACGGAGCATTTCTGGAGTTATCGCCAGCAGGATAGGGTGCGCAGACAGATAAATCAAGGGCGCTACCATAATAATGGACCATACTCTATGGCAGAGTATTTTATTATGATGGTAAACAGGGCGAAAAACTTAGACCCGATAATCCCAGAGAACCATCTCATCTTCATGTTAATGAAACACTTCGGGAGTAACGTTCAGCTAGCTAGTGTGGGGAACCCCACAAGTAACATCAAACAAGCGATAGTTTTCCTACAACAGCTAGACAGCGTTACTGATAACGGCAATGGTAATGGGATCGCTCAAAGAAGTCAACAGAGGCAGGTTGCTCCAAACCAACAACCTAACCCTAACCCAAGGTCCCATGGTGATACCGCAAAATACCAAGAGACCAAGTATCCTAAAAACCCTCATCCTAAATCGCCTATCCCCGGACCAAGCGACCACAAGCCAAAAAACTAAATATAAGGATCTCTGGCAACAATCAGGGAGATAAGTTAACCAGGTTAGAGATCCGAAGCACAAAGAAGTCAAAATTAATTCAGAGCGAGAGACCGAAGGAAAAGCCGGTTTACCATCATAATAAGATCAGGCTAGGCGGTTTTTCCATGTCTATTAGGGACGATTTGTTAGAGGAAAGAATTGACTCGGTTGTAAAACTGGAGAATATAGACCAGTGTCCAGTGATAGAGTGCGAAATTAAAGACCATAAGTTAATTGCACAAGTTGATACAGGTGCCCAAATGTCTGTGATTAAAACAGAAAAATACATAGCCCTAAAGCAAAACGGGAATTTATTCTATGAGCTACCTATAGCTAATGTAGCGATAGTCACAGCATTAGGGTCAACCTGCAAACGAGTCAAATTACAAACGATGCTACCTCTAACATTAAACGGACACACAAAGGAATTTGTTTTCTTGATTGTGGACAATCTACGGGTTGACCTCATCTTGGGAGCAAATACTTTGTGTGCGTTAAAAGCCCGGATAAACATGGAGAGATCGTTCATGACGTATGAAATTGATGGATATCTGCTGCACCAGGAGTTTCTTGTATCGAATAACAATAAAAATAATATAAAACAAGAGATAGGATGTAATAAAATTAATAAAATAATAAACAAAAATATAACTAAAAATGTAAAATGTTCCACCGATACAAGCGGGGAACAAAAAATAAAATCAAAACAATTGTCAACGAATAAGGTTAAGAACGAGGTTACCAAAAATTTAAATAACAAATTGTGCGAAAATTCGAGGAAGAGTGAATTATTAAACTGTGAAAGAACGGAATCGAGTAAGCTAACGGGATTAAACAAAGCAAAAAATGGGTTAACCAAGCCTACAACAAACAAATTAATTAATGACGAGGGAGGATTCAACGAATTAAATAAAAATGGCTACAAGCCGAAACAAATAAAATTCCAACAAGTTAGGGAAAGACCTAATTGTCGGGAAACAAATCCGTTAGACTTAACAAGAATTCCAAAGCACTTTAATTCTAACCAATCTTGCTTGAAAACGAAGTCCAAATTGTTTGCTAAAAATAAATTTAAAAGTAAATCTCACCAGTATAAAAATTATCAAATTAAACCAAGTAAAAATAAATCAAAAACAAAAATAAAATACAGGAATTACGCACAATGGCGTAACACAAAACGCCGAAAGAAAACCAGAACGCGTAGAACATGTCTTAAAATAAATACGATTAAGTTGGAAAATACAAATAATCATTGCATAGTAAACAAACAAGAAATGTTGAAGTTACCAGAATTGCTAAACAGTTATTCAGACGTGTTTGATGAAGAGTTTTATGAATGATTAAAAAATATTTTAAAACTAAATACTATCAAGAAAGGCAGTACAAATAAATAACCGCTGTACTTTTAAATAAACCAGAATTGTCTAGGTTGAAATAATTTATAATAAAGTATCCAGATGTTTGAATGAAAGACCCACCAAGTCGAACAAATGTAAACAAAGGCTCAAGGTTAAGGGCAATCACTTGTGTTTGTAAACACAGCCGCAAGGAAATATCCGGTGGACGGGCGGGGAACGAGTTTATAAAAACATTCCTTGTAACAAAATAAGCCGGACGTACCAAAATGTATTTGAAACAGGACAAAGTCAATAGGATGTTCTACGGAAATTCCAAAAATGTTTAATGGAAATGTTTAAGGGATATGAAATAAACTTAGGAACAATAACTTGATTTGTTACCATTAATCAAATCAACTGTGTTAACAATTATAAAATATCTTGTGATGTATTCTGTAAAATTGTATATGATGTTAAAAACATTAAGAAGTTTTATGACAAGTAAAGGGATTCTAGAATGTGACCCTTACACTTATCGTAATCCTAAAAGTACAGAAATGCCTAATTAGAATATTGTTCAATAATAGAACCAGTACGCGAGCGATAAACTAAGTTAGGCAGGAATTAAATTGTCAGAAAGATTAATAAACTGATTTAATGTAAAAACAAGAATAAGCAGTAATTGAATAAGGCTAAATCTAGACTTTCCGATTAGCTACTTATTTATAAAGGGACAAATGTTTAAATCTAAAACAAACTCTTTAATAACTAAATCAACATTACAAAAGTATTATTCAGGAAGTCTTTGTGTATATTGAGCAAACATTGGCGAGCTACATCCACTGCTTAAATCAAACAAGCGGGTTAAATCAAGCAACAATCAGGCAGATAGCAGGCGAATCTTAATAACTTGTACAACAAATACGCGGACAGACTTTTGCAAAATCAAACAAGAAATTTGTGTGCATGAAATAGTGGGTCGTTAGATCAGACTATCACTGTACAATATAAAACAAGAAAACTTGTGTACTAACGATCAAGGTCGCAACAATAAGAAACTTTGCATTAAAATCAGAAGCAATCAAGATTTATCAAGTGGACTTCGATAATCTGGACACAAGCCAGTTTTATAGACTGTACAATCCAAAGATAGAGAATTTAAAAAGCAAGGTTCGTTCCGTTTAATATGATAAGTAGAATTGTTGTATTAGAATGTTTACAAGCCAGCTCATTGACCTTGCCAGGTAGTTTGGAATGTAGAATCCACGCAATAGTTAGCCGCTACGAAAGGTTTATCGGAAAGTAAACAAATTAAACTCGATAAACTGTATTTCCACAGCTGACACAATAATACGTAATACTTAAGATATAAATGGAATATGTTTAGAAAATAGTATTGTAGGATTAGTTAGGTTTTTAATTGCAAGTCATTGTTTTTAAAGCCATAACTAGTATAAAATGAAATTGACGTGGTAAATATATAAAGGAAATGACAGCCATCAGTGTGGTGAATAATGTGTAATTTGACAAAATAAAAGTTAGTGTAAACAAAAGTGACTAATAAATTGCTAATTGACTTGTGTTTGAAGTGTTTCAGGGTGAAAACTTCTCAAGAAACAAGAGAATAATAATAAGAAAATTTTGTAATAGAATAAGATAGTTTAAATAATAATAAGATAAGGAATTGGTAAAAAACATTTTAACAAAGTAAAACATTTTTAACCTCTCAAACGGGGAATTTGCAACGGGGCGAGAGACCGTCGCAAGTGGGAAATAAGTAATTTCCTGTTTTTTAGAAATAAAGCTGTTTTTAAAATAATCAAGTAGGGAATTATACAATTATTAAAGAGGGAAAAATTAAATAAAACAGTAAATAGAATAGTTAAGCCACATTAAAGAATGTTATAAAATAAAATTGTAATAACTAACTAAATTTGAACATCGAGAGTGAAGCGAAAAAATTCTAAGTGCCTAAAAAAGCTATTTTTCGAACCAAACCACGTAGAACTTTCATCGACATTGTAAAAGAACCACAATAACCTAGAATGAACATTAAAGAAAACAGAATTCAGAAAACTTAAGAAACAAAAAAGTTACAGCCGTTTAAATAAAATAGACATTTTTCAGTGTTCTAAAATTAATTATCAAACTATGCAAGCTAAAACAGATTCGTTGCCCGACTTGCCTGTACAAGGAATAAATCGAGCGATAGCAAACTTGCAGGCGGGGTGCGGTAGGTTAAATTCACCGCTATATATACTTGGTCTCTAAGCTTTTAGGGACAGTCTGTAAAAATTTTCTAACACGAGGTGCCGCGGGACGCTATGCTGGACCGCGAGTAGAAACCGTCAGCAGGCCAGATGGACAATAACCTCAGCGCTTTCGACATCCAGGACCACCAAGGATGAAGGCTCCAGACTCAGCCTCCAGGACGCTCGAATAGAGGGAAACCACCACCGACGAACCAGGGATGGCGACTTCCGGTGTCCAAGGACCAGGGAATCCAGACGAGGGACCCCAAGGACCGGCAAGAACATCTTTGGCAAGTCATTTTCTTTATTCGAAATCAGTCACGTCAAATTTAGTTAGTTAATTTTATTAAATTCAAACAAATTTGCAAGCTTAAAACAATGACTTCACTCCTTATAAAATTTAAATAAATTGTATGCTAAGTAAATGAATTTATGTGCTCAGAATATTTAAAATAATGAATATTAAAATTACAAAAGGTTTTTGGCCATAAGCCGTTTATTTAAAGAAAATGAGAAATTTTCGAATATAATAGATTTAAAAATTAAAGGTCATAAGTTATGAATTTACCAATTCCATATAGGAGATAAAATATTATTATGTGTAATTTTGAAAATGATTTTATGTTAATGTAAATGTAATAAATCTATAGGCAAAGTATAATTTTTTAAAGCATAAGAAACAAGAAGTAACTCAGTGAATTGTTTTGCTAATATAATTGTGTAATCTTTTGAAGGATAAATTTTCTTTTTTATTTCAATAAATAGAGTTAAATATGTCATAAAAATCAAGATTATTTGCATTCCATCCTGTGTCAAATAACCAATAAAAACTGTTTAGCTTTTTCCAACTAATATAAAAATGATTATCAAATCAGTAAACGAATTTAATTAAATTTTATTAAATGGCAATAGATAAAGCCTAATGTTTTAAAGAGTTTCTCTCTACTAATTTCATGAGCTAGTCTAAAGATTAGTTGGTTTTTTATAATAAAAGTCCAGAGATTTATCTACTGGCAGATTGTGTTTAAGAGGACACAGGAGCCTTTTAAAATAGGTATTTTTAAACACAATCATATTTTGCACGTTCCCTTACTGTTTCTGCAGATCATCATCAGGTGGTAAGACTCTGTGTTTTTTATGTGTATTATTCTAAATGTGTTTCTTTCCAGCTGACTATGAATTTGACATGTGTGACTATACTTAGACCATACACAATTGATAAACTTATTTAGGAGGGTTTATATGTATTTTAAATAGTAGTCAGCGGGAATAGGCTTGTTGTGGGTTTGGCCCTACGAGCAGGAAACATACACTTTACTCTGGGAGTTTAGCACGGTTTTACCAGCAGGGTGATAGGCAGAGTTTTGGTTGTTTATAAATATGTTTTCTTGTAAACAATTGAATTTTAGTATTCTGCAAGAAAGGATTTAAACAACGCAAACAAAACGACCGCGTGGAGCTGCGGTGGTAGGGACCGTAGAGGTTAGGTGAGGGGGGGGGGACGTTGCAGTGTGTGTGTGTGTTTTATATATATATATATATTTATATATATATATATATATATATATATATATATATATATATATATATATATAAAACAGACAATAGCCCAGGACACCAAAACATGTCTTACCTTTATATCTGTCAAATCCAAACGAAATATTCTATATTATTGAAAGTATAAACATATGTTTGAGACAATTGTGCCAACACAAAAAACTCTCTAAAACCCCGATAGAGAGTAAGTCTCTTTTATAAAAGAACTCTGCATACAGCTCACCCCCTCCCCCGTATATCCTCTGTCTGGGGGTTTCCTTTTTTTCTGCTACTATCACCAATTTTTCTTAGGCAAACATATTCATGCTGATCTATAGCCCTAAAACTAAAAACTACTGTCAGAGTATTATTTTCCTAATCCATAACTTTAAAATATATATTGACGAACAAGCAGTAGTTTGAAGGCAAAGTCAATAGAATAAATATATAAATGCACTTTTAAAAGGTAGTTGTCCACGAAAGGATGCCCTCTTCTAAGACGCCTAGTAGATGATTCATAACAGGCTTAAAAGACAAGTTAAATTTTGTTGCGACGGACCGGAATTGAAAACCCAGCTACAGTATCGGTCACTCAGGCAGTCGATGCAACCTGAAACCAAACAGGACAGAACAGGTGGCTAGCTGTGTAAACAAAGTATCGAGCTAGTACGGTGTCTGCCGACCACCAGGCAAGGTTGCCATGCACGATTTATGGCCTTCTGTTAAACGCTCGACACCGGCTATTAAATTATTAGTTATAGATACTTAATGTTTTAACTGTTTTTTCTTTGTATGTGTTTGGATGTGATCGATAACACGTAGGCTTCTGAAATAGAAACTGGCATGATTTAAGCTTCTTGTGCTTAATGAAATGTTTTAATGTAAATCATTTTCTATTACTTTTAATTCTGTTTTTAATGATTCAGTTCATTCGGATTATATATTTATCTTATTTAAAAAGTTCTTCTTTTGTCTACAAGTTTTTTGACAATGAGAAAAGTACTCAATAAAAAGCTATAAACCCACTCACAATTATGAATAGGGATGGTCGGATTCCGGTTCTCGATTTCAGGAATTGTCAATTTTAATAGTATTGAGTAATCGTCTATACTCGATTCTCCATTGATTAAAGTGCCGATTCCGACTCTTGTTTTATTATCTCCTTAAATACGAGTCGCAGTAATTTATCGGAAAAATAATTAATCATCAACTACAACCTATTTATGTATTAGTTGCTTTAAATGAATTAAACGATTAAAGCAAATGCCTATTAGAGATAAAGAAAATATTATTATTATTTATGTTAAAAAAGACAATTGAAAGCATTTCTAGTCCGTTTGTTCCTTTTATACGATACGTTTGTCCTGCTTTCAGAAATTCCTATTCATAAATCAAGGATGAATGTTTTGTGTAGCTTATTACATTAAAACGAAACTTTTAAAAGGCTTGATTATATGACCGAGATGTTAACTACAATCATTATTAGGGAATATCGTGTAGGCATGTATACCTTAAAAGAATTGAGAATCGACTCGAGAATCGAAAATCGGAAGAAATATGTTAGAAACGAAATCGGAATCGGAAAGGAAATTCTTAGGAATCGCTCATCCCTAATTATAAACGATAAATAATAAAAGAGTTCCCTCAAAATCTCACTACAGTGAACTCTTTGATATTTACCGTTGTGAATTGTTCTCACTAGCTAAGCTCTCATTAACTTAACATCACAACTATTAGTTTAAATTATAGATTCAATGACAATGCCATCATCTTCAGTAAGTATAAAACTACAAAAACATAATTTCAACTAAAACGAAAATATGGTTACAACATAATCTAGTCTTACAACACTAATGCCAATATAACTAGATTGAAATTTTGATTAGAATTTTCTTTTGAAAGAAAATTGTGTAATTAAAGAAGACAATGTAACACTTTTGAAAAATATTATATTACATTTAAAGAGTTTGAAATTTTCAAAATATTATAGATATTTTTGTTAGAAATAAATTTTGTTTAATGAATGATGTTTAATGCGGTATGGGATAGACTCTATTTATAGATGTAATTTATAGACTGTAACTATAAATGAAAGGAGGGTTAAGCATGAATGTTAATGGTTGACAAACACTTGATGAAGGACGATGCGTGATAAATGTGTTACAGATTATAGTTACTGGAACATGATTAGTGAATTATAGACGGTGCGTATGATTAAACAGTGTGATATACTATAAAGTTATAATGATACAAGAACTTGCTTATAAATGATGGATATGAGGAGTAGATGATAAATGCGAATTTTGTATTGTGCAAGGGATGTTTAATTACACAAGGGGGAGAAATGACTATAGTCTATTTATTAATAATATACATGAGACTTGCTGAACATTGTTTAGTTACGTATAATTGCAGTAATGATGTTATTACTTTATACAGGTCTGCCTGAGCCTTGGAGTCGAGACTACCTGGTAGCACCCCGGAGATGCGGTTATCTTACTTCGAGCATATATACATAAATAAAAATAATGTTTGTCTGTATGGCTGTATGCCTTTCTAAACCGCTCATTCGATCGACATAAAACTTTAGGAAATAATTGAATAATCCTGAGAAAGTTCTGGCATATTTGTAGCTCGCTTGGGACATCTAAGTAGTTATTTTTCAAAAAAAAAAAAAAATTAAAATGCGACCACCATACTTTATTGTCTGAGCATTCAGTCACTTATATTGAAATTAAGCATTACTAATAAAGCTGCAACTAATAACCAGTAGATGGCGGTAATCACGCTATGACGTACAGCTGATGCTACAATTCAGTGAAAATATGATTTCATACATTTTTAATATGTATTTCGGTTAGTTTTCATAACAGCTAACCTGTTACAAAGTTATTATTTCATTTACTGAATAATATCAGGTTGAATTGGTATTCAATTGAGAACTTCTCTAATTTACAAGTTAATAAATATATTAATTTATAAAATAAATCTTACTTCTCACAAGAACCGCTGTAGGTAGCCTGCTCACGCACCAGAAATCCTTCCGATTTATTTGTAAATGCACCAGAAGTGAAAACCAAAAATATTCTGTTTCAAACAAAAAATATTCTCTTTCAAATGTACTTCAATAAATTGCATTCAATCGAAAACTTGAGTTGTCAGACTTTTAGCAATAAAACGACTAAAAATACATGATCTAAAATAAATTGAATATTGTTGTATATTACAATATACATTTTACATTGAAACTTTTTTATTAACCTTTTTATTTCTGTTCAAATTGAATATTTATAGGGAAGACAGGGCCACGTCTGTCGGGTCAGCTATTATGTTCATAAATACTAAATTGAGTTTAGTTGAAGTTTACACGATATTCATTAATTGTTGAGCGTTATGAAGTTCGCCAGGTCTGCTAGTATTTTTATAAAACGTAATTATTTTCAACAGTGATTAAAGCATAAAAACATTTAGCTGATGGTAAGCAACTATGTTGAAGATCTGTTTATTCCTACACTTTCTCAGCCTTTCTTGTGTAGGCTTAAACTAAATGGTGTCTGTAAATGAAGAGAAGCCAACTAAAGACAAACCATGTAGAAATTTATCAATGATACTTACAAAAAAGCTGAACACAAATTTAAAATTCTATATTCATATTTAACTGAATTATTCATATTATTTTATTTATTCATAATGTATCCGTTATTTCAATTTATAATTTATATGATAAATATTTTTATCAGCTGTTGTACACAAGACATTTTAATAGTTATTTTATCTTGGGGCATTTTATGAGTGCATTGAATTTTATGGCATTTGGTTTTAGTTTATAATGTATTAGTGTTTTTTGTGATATAAATTCGTGAATTTGTCTGTTATTTGCTGCAAGAAATTATAAATACATTTTCAGCTCCTACAGGA
>JBAIZL010000006.1:101982785-102020285 GCA_036971475.1 Prosapia bicincta | reverse complement strand
TTACCGGTAATGTATATATATATATATATATATATATATATATATATATATATATATATGGGTAAATAAACAATTTCAAAAACAAGAACACTGTATTTTATTTTATATATTTATGTCAAGCTGAAGCTTTTCTGTGATTAAGTGTATCAGCATTTTTAAAACTTATTTAGTACTGTATAGTTCTGTAACTACATCAGAATTCAAGATATACTGTAGAAAAACAACGTTTATCTAGTTAAATCTATTTTTTAAGAAATATACATTCCACAAACAAACCATTTTAAAAATGATGGTTCATAATTGATAAAATATATAAATTTAGTATACTTACCCTATCACGATTCTGGCCCACACCACCTTCGGATGATTAGGAACGAAAAGAAATTATTATTTAACATGAACAAAATAAAATTTAGAATATTGACCTTATTATAATTAACTATGACAAATAATCCTCCTCGGATCGAGGACGATGTGCGCATATAGAATTTAATATATCAATAATAATAATAGTAAAACATTAATTGGATTACCTGTTACGAGTAGTCCTTAGGCCTATAAAGTTACCTCCCTCGGCCACCAGAAACGCGTGAAGGAACCGTTAGGTTAGATTCTCGGTATCGGACTCTTGCCATTCCTAACTTGGTTATTTTATTTAAAAACTATACCGGAAAAATGAAGCTTTGCTTCACAGCTGTATTACTAGCGGTCAGCTGTCGGTCTTTCGTGGCAACTATCGGAACTATTTACTGCTTTCGTGGTAATACAAACAAAACGTTACAAGTCTCATCCATAATCAACAGGTAAAACAGACTATTATTCTTTTTATTATAGCTATTGACAGTGTATAGGGCTCTTGGTAATGTTACCACAATATGTTGAATTGATGAAAAACTGGCAGTCATTTATTTTATAAAATATTCGTTTATAGATATTTCTGAGAGCGCGCGCGTTTGTGTGTGTGTGTGTGTATGTGTGTGTGTGTGTGTCTGTGTGTGTGTGTGTGTGTGTGTGTGTGTGTGTGTGTGTGTGTGTGTGTGTGTGTGTGTGTGTGTGTGTGTGTGTGTGTGTGTGTGTGTGTGTGTGTGTGTGTGTGTGTGTGTGTGTGTGTGTGTGTGTGTGTGTGTGTGTGTGTGTGTGTGTGTGTGTGTGTGTGTGTGTGTGTGTGTGTGTGTGTGTGTGTGTGTGTGTGTGTGTGTGTGTGTGTGTGTGTGTGTGTGTGTGTGTGTGTGTGTGTGTGTGTGTGTGTGTGTGTGTGTGTGTGTGTGTGGAGAAAGTGTGAAAGAGAAGTAAAAGTGTGGAGAGAAAGCATATTATTTACTCAAGCAAGACACACAAACACACACACACAGACACAAATAATGTTAATTTGTTACTAAACTGGATAGTTATGCTTGATAATACCGACACTGACTACTAGCCTAAAATTTTAAAACATTCTATGTTCTGGCTTATGTAAGCTTTATGTTTATAATAATATCACACGCAGTGATTAACACAGACACACACACACACACACACACACACACACACACACACACACACACACACACACACACACACAGACACACACACACACACACACACACACACACACACACACACACACACACACACACACACACACACACACACACACATACACACACTCACACACACACACACACACACACACACACACACACACACACACACACACACACACACACACACACACACAGAAGAAGTAACAACAGATAAACTTACGTAAAAATGAAACAGTATGTAGAAGTTCGGTTTTTCTACGACTTGTATCATCACTCGTATCGACTGCGAACAATTATTAGGAGAAAAGTGTTTGGTTTATATTTTTTAAATTGTTCAGTGATTCGTTTTTCTCGTTCTGAAGACGAATAACAAATAATTTTTCGTATGGTTTTACAACGTGGTGACGGTTGTATGGATAGCGAAATTTTGTTAAAGTGGTGGTATATATAACGGTCAGTGACTGAGGATCAGCCGGTCAGTTGCAGTGCACGTGACTTGAAACCTGCGTTAACGGCATTATTCACTTTACTCAGGCGTGGTGTTGGAAAAAGTAAAGCAAACAAAACAAGAAAAGTACTACAGATTTGGAAGAAAAGGCATACCTTACCTATTTTACTCACACCGCCTAGCTGATCCAAGAAACCATTGAAAACATGGGTCCGGATTTATATATCTCTGAATTTCACTTGTTTGTGGGAAAGTGAGTAAAACATTAAAGAAAGACTTTTTGCTTTGGTTATAAAAAAACCTATCCAAGTTTATAACTACTTCGAAGGGGGGTTAATGTGTAGTAAAAATAGAAGAGCGTTTTTACTACCAAAATTTCTCTTCTTAGCTATTTACTTTTATATTATTATTTACTTTTGTGGTTATTGGTATAAACTAAATAGTAAAATACTATACTAAAAACTCAATAAACAATAGTTTATCCAAACAGACTAGTTTCGGCCTACATGTAGTACATGAATTTACACTCCCAACACTGTTTAAGCCCATCACTGATGAGGGCGATATGATCGCCAAAACTAGTTTGTTTCAATGAGCTAATGTTTAGTTATATTTTGAATGCAATATTTTAGTATTAACCTTTGGAGAATGGTTCTAGATAGCTGAAGTGAAATGCTAGTTAGTAAAAAAAGTCTAAACTTTTAAGATTGTTTAAATTATTTTTGCTAAATTGACTATAATAAAATATTATGAGAAAACATTGAATTTGTCATAAATAATCTTCCTTCAACGTTTATTATATTGAAATAATAAATATTAACTACTTCAAAATAATTAAATAATATTTTCAATAAACAGTGTTTGTTGTTACACCGTTCGCTGCAATGATAAACAGCACAATAAGTTTTCTTAGCATTCACACATTACTATTATTTTAAATATTAACGAATTGTATATAAAAACCCAATATTTGTGACTCTAAGATCCAGTTCTTTGAACGCTGAAAACATTTCGAACTACTGAACCCTATATTTTAAGGGCCTTTTAAAGGATTATAAATCACAAAAATGTGACACTAAGGGGGTGAAGCAACTGTAAACAAAATGGAGTCTGCAAATTTACTGTGAAGTAAGTTAAACTGAAGACGAAAACTGTTTCATATGTTGTTGAAATCAGAATGTTACACTGTGGCCGATGTAATAATTTCAGTATTTTAACAACTTTTTGTGATAATATCTTGTCCTAGATATGATTCTAAAAAAACATTAAAATCAATATTTTATTCCAAGGCAGAATTTGCCTAAGCAATTTTACTTGCTTTAAGAGTCTAATTAGACACTAAGGCGAAAACTGCATTATTATCGGTGGCGGATGATGTATATAACCTACAGGGGTGCATCGTAAAAACTTAAAGGGCTGTTATAATGAAAATAGATATACACCACTTAATACTTGTGATTTATTCTATTGAAGGAAACTTATTGGCATTTTTATTTTATTTTTACTTGATTAAGACAACGAATCTCAAATCATGGATTTATTTATTAACAAACCAATCTCAATTCATTCTTAACTGTGAATGTCAACAAACTCGGACAGGAGCGGAAGTGCTTCTTTTCGGGAGGAACCGATATTAACCGAACACTCCCGAGGTTGCATCTCGTTTGCAACCTAAGGAGCCCTACGGCGCCGCCTAGCTGTTTTAGTCTGTCTGGAGCGTCTGGCATGTTCTCCATTAGAAGTGACGTTCACGGGTGTTGAAAATTTTCATTCAACCAGACCTAACAAAACTGTCTGTGACTGAGCGAATGGTCATACGGTTGCTGTGGTTCTGACAATTGTATTAATAATTATAATGATGGATCATAAGACATGATGACTAATCGCTCTTGCGATCTTATGCTCGTACATACATCTTACATTATAAATATTTTTCCTATTGATCTCCGGTTTGGGTATTGTGCAACCGTGCAACCTGCCCAAAAGCCCCAACTGATCGTTACTCTACATATCCTATTACAGAATTTTAAGCTAATAAATCCACAAATTGTACATAAAAAATAATATCACTAGATTTTTAAATTGTTTTTGACGATCGTAAGACTATTAAAACGACAATGCAACCTCCTCTATGTTATTGCTTGGAACCTGTGTCAGCTCACTTATCATAAACGTACATATCTCGATATCTTTGCAGATACGGGATGTTTGCTAAAAAGGATTTTTTCAACAAAATGTGTGTAATGAAATGCCAATAGAGCATGTTTCTATCATGTCTCATTCACGATATATAAGTGCTTTTTTATAGTGTGCAGTCTGCTACCAAGGAGAAGATAACTTAGGCAGAAACATATAGTGACTGAAGCTCTTGCAACAATGTTTTGGATTCATCGCCGAGACATTATTCCGGAAAACAGTCGAAGTGAACTTGGCGCAACGTTTTAGGACAAGACACGAAAACGTTAGTACAAACTATTAGTAGGAACATTTTATTCAGTAATATATGACCAGGGTTATGTTTTTGAGAGCTGTGTAATAAATATAGTGACATAAATTACAACTTTTTTCATTTTACAGCAGAAATATCTGTTCCTTTCCATAAGCTATAATATGCTGAAAGAAAGAAATCCGTTCGGTTCCAGACAATGGACTACATTGTTAATCTATAGGCGACCGGACGTTCTCAAATAAGAGCCAGCACACCGCAGTCAGGTAACCTATACGTCGTAAAAATGTAAATAGTTGCGGCCACATCAAACGGGAAAACGAATCAAAATCTTTGACTTGTTTGACGACCAGTTATCGTGTTCAGATTTCAGTTTTATTAGTTTCCTCCCTACAAACTCTGATTTATCTAGGGCTCGGTGGAGTGATTCCCAAAGTACACTTCTACACAGGATTGCTATTCCTATACTAAAACCATTATTTGAATAATAAAATGTATGTATATATATATATATATATATATATATATATATATATATATATATATATATATTAAACGCCTTCAATTACAAATTATTTGTATATCTATTATTATTTTTAAGATTAGCCTATATAAGATTTTTTAGTATATATAAAGTATATATAATATAAATAATAATAATAATATATATACTTATTTATAAATTGTTGTGTGTCTGTGTTGTGTATATGTGTGTATGTATGCATATGTGTGTGTGTTTGTGTGTGTGTGTGTGTGTGTGTGTGTGTGTGTGTATGTGTATGTGTGTGTGATTTTAAACAAATGAACTAAGTTTGTTCAAACTACTCCGCTGTGAAAATACAAATTTATCTTTAGCTGTAATTTTCCTTAAAAATATTTTTTAAACAAAAGCGCTTTATATTAATTTTTTAAGATTAGCTTTGAAAATTTATGTAATTTAATTCTTCTCTTCAAAATTATTTTGTAATTTGTTCATGACAAAACTAAACAATAGAATCCAAGAAAACAATCAAATAAAATCTCTTGAGGTAGAAACTTAAAATAAATTTTTTCTCATATTGATTATCAGGTGAGATTTTAATGAATTTCAAAAATGTAGAGATAAAAGACTGTGTCGTTTAATTTGTTCATTAAATTGTATGTGCATATTTTTAAAAACCTCTTTTAGTGCCCTTTGTCATTTTTTAAAAAAGGGTTTTATTTTTTTAACTATGTGTATATTTTTAGTAACCTTTGTCATTTTTTAAAAAAGGGTTTTATTTTTTTAACAATATAATAATAGTTGACCTACTGCTTTTTGTCCTGCCATGGGAGTGCTCCCCTCATACCCGTAATTTAGTAACTAAAAACGTGACGTCACTGTCTACGTTAAGATGCGAAGGTGGCAGCCCAATGACATCAACGTTAGCCCCAATAATTCTTCAGTCATTTATTTTCCGAGACGACGAATTTTAAAGTAATTTTCAACTGTCGAGTGATATTGTCGATATGTTTTTATAATATTCTCGATGCTATAAGGGATAATGTAGCTCCAAATACTTTGCTCTACTGAAAACCAGTAGTTGAGTAATAATAGCGTATTGCTGGTAATTCCGCGTATGTGGTCACGTAAGTTGAGCGCGTTTTTACTTGTCCGCTCATTCCCAGTACGAAGGAATAATTGTGTCTTTACTTAGTCCTACATGTGATACTGCACACGTGAAGTCATGTTATGTCTCTTCTTACCCCTCTTTCATCCTATCCTACCCTTCGAAGGTGATAATAGGGCCTGGTCAACTTGAAACTAGTTTTGATGGTTTCAGTGATTTTTTAAAAAAAATATGATGTCTCAAAAATTGATTATTTTAGGAGTTTATTTTCAAACAATAATTTTGTAGTTTACCTCTGCTATTTTCATCTCCAGCAAAGTGCAGTGATAAAATCTCAACTCTCTTATTTGAAATGGAGAAAAACTAAAATTATTTTAAGGTTCGGCGTTCCCTAAACAATTAGAACTATGCTGTAAAAACGTAATAGAAGGTATTAAGTATTCTCAATCTGGAAAAATGACTACGATTTATAAAGGACTGAAGAATGTTACCGTATGTTGAAGCACAGCCTTTGAAAGTTTTAAAAAGCATATAACAATATGAAAAGTTTACATTTACTTAATGTGTCACGTATGAATTGTGCTGATGTGTTTGTTAGAGTGGCGAATCCATTAACTGATGAACAGTTAAAAAACCTGATTTTGCAATCTAGAAGTCTGGCGGTAAACTAGATGTGAAAAATATTTACTCTGACAACAACAGAACTTCCTGGATAGATAGGAAACATATTGTGGAAAAAAACAACTTTGTTACCTTCGACAACAAACAATGTTTGTCCAAAAAGAGTTCCCAAACAGCAACTGGGAACTTTGTAAGACTCTACGTCAGTGAAGTGCGTTCTATGGTGTGTTGAAACCTTCTGTAAATACGTGTTTCATTTAAAACACGTATGAACAAATCTAAAGAAAGGCTTTTAGTGATACCATCGTCCGCCTAGTTAATTTTTTTTCTGATATAAAATAATCGATCGATTCACATCCGATAGCGATAAATAAATCAGGTTATAATCGAGAATTGTGTGAAATGCCGATAAATGAATAGCGCAGAGGAGTGAGGAATGTAGTGGCTGGACTAATACTGTGGTGTTAATCCCATTTAGGCAATGGTATTACAACAACACGCAATAATAATTCAACAGAACCCAATCAATCAGTCAGTCGAGTGGAGGGCATAGTTAATGATTCAATTGCCCCGCTTGTGTTACAGTGACCGCTATGATATATGTCAACTGACTCTATAGCCTGGCCTCTAGTCTCGTTGCTCAAATTGATTTCGATTGAGTGAAATCGCTACACCTGACGGCTTTCAAAGTTCACATTTTGAATATAATAATACGTAAATTAAAATAGACGTATTTTATCTCACAAGCGGGTAAAGTGGGCCAAAACGTAATCCTTTATAAAACAAAAAACTAAAATGTTTAAAACTATTTCTTTAAATATACGAAGCATAAAATCAATGTTTTCCTAAATGTTGCATAAAATTGGATTTTTATATCAATAAAGGATTCTTTACAGGTCAACAATACTCCACAAATATATACTTTGCAACAAAGAATGTCCTCATCATGTTAAAGTTAATAAATGTTAAAATTAATAAAACTTGGGACTATCTTCTTAGTACTTGTACTTAATATTTGAATGAATATACCTCACTTTGCACCATACAAGAAGTTTATAAAATCAAGATTTTTCATAAAACATACCACAATGTTATACTAGATATGGAATTTGCTAATTACAGGGAATCTATCTCGTGTCCTGTATTAACTAGCCGACAGTACAATGAAGGCTAAATTCATTTTGTCAACCGGTTCGCTTACGGTAAAGGAAAATTATTTTCAATATTTTAATAATTTAATTAAGTCAATACTAACAGAACAGAATAATTTAAATACAATAATTTGTATACAAAGTGTGTGTGTGTGTGTGTGTGTGTGTATGTGTGTGTAGTTGTGTGTGTGTGTGTGTGGGTGTGTGTGTGTGTGTGTGTGTGTGTGTGTGTGTGTGTGTGTGTAGGTGTGTGTAGGTGTGTGCATGTGTGTTGTGTGTGTGTGTGTGTGTGTGTGTGTGTGTGTGTGTGTGTTTTATGTGCGTGTGTTGCTGCAAAAGTTAGTATATTGGTAAATCTTGACATTTTCCAGTAAAACGTAATATTTAGCACTTCTTAATGGTAAAGGTCCAAACTCTTATTTGATCATCGTTCATTTCGAACATTTATCGTCATAACCTTGATCAATCTTGGGTTTTATCTCAGAAACACTGCAAGTGTTAAATATAGTAGACCTAAATGTTACCTAGCTTGAACTAGCCTAATGATTAAAGACCCATTAAAGCCCCAATGTCCATTAAATACACGCTCGTTTCTAGCAAGGAAAGTGATTGAGAAATGCTCAATATTTTATTTAAAGAAACGACGTTCAAAAATCGTCATTGGTAAAATCTAGCATTCATAAATCATTTATAAAATCCTTACATTTTCCAACTCATGTTGGTTAGGGTTCTAAATAATATTTTCTAGTAAAAATAAAAGTTTATTTTTTAAGTATAGTCTCTCTCTTTGTTAAAACGCTTTGACATTTGTTAGTACGCTGCCTATGGTAGCACTTACTTTTTGATTATTGAGGATGGCCGGGACACACCCCCGTCATTTTTATCATTGACTTGACAATGGGACACATCTCTCGAAACGGCCGTCCTCAACGATCAAAAACGTTAGTGCTATTATAGGCAAATGTGCCATACTGGCATATGTACAAGTGTTTTTAGTTAAAAACTAGTAGCTCAAGTGAAGATGAAATCAAATTGTTTGAGTGTTGCAAGCCGAGCATAACTGTCCATCCATTATTGAAATATAACTGGCCACTAATTCCGTTATGAATGTATACAGGGCTTTATGATAATTAATTACAAAATATCTATTTCACCTATATGAATGACAGAATTCAGTTTTTTTAACATAAAAAAATAAAAGTGTAGTTTTCTATGTATAAGGAGTGTAAATTTACTTATAGAAATTAAGGATGTTATACACGCAGTATATATAAAAACTTCTTAGTTTTCAATCCTAAATTTTTGATCGTTCAGAAAATACTGTTTATGTATCTCAGCATACTGTCAGGCAGTGGTTCATATAACCATCAATCTGTAAAATTACTATCATCTAGTTCGGGTTTTAGGGTTGATATAGAATACGTCGAAGGATTATTGATCCTAGGCGACGCCGACTATATTGTTTTCAGATGGAGCATTGCATGAGCTATTTCTTAGCGTTCGCGTGTCGTTGCAAGTTTGAAACGTAGTTTATTAGCTGCGTAATACATTCATTACTCCATATGCAAGTGAAATATACTTTAAAATCAACTGCGAATTGCTTTTTATACCCACCTAGATAGCAAGAATTAATTCTACAGGCTAGCAATAATCACAGTTTCTCATGCAATGCTTCATTTAAATATAGATTAATTGAACAAATTCAGTGTTTTCTCACGAGCATGGAAAGTTATACAAACCTTACTTTGTGGTTATTGAAGTCTTGGTTGTAACTTGGTGTATGAGCTATTCGCGTCTCGCGTATACATACAACCGCAATAGGTTATTTCAAGCATTTTTGTGTAAACACGATTCCTTTTAAAAATTATTCGTTTGGGATTTAAAAACTATTTTTTTCCTGAGCTGAGCATGTTTGTGCTAAAAACGTGCCTAACTTTACAAAATAAAACAAAAGTTGGTGTAATACTTAACAAGACTTACATTTATAAAAGCTGTTCCGTCTGAATGACTAATTCATATCCAACTCACAGCCTAAACTATGATACTTGAAATTTAGAGGGAACCTTCGCTTTGTAATATAGAGGCGTTGCTAGCAAGAAACCTTGCACAAATTTAATTTTTACATCGTTTTAAAAATTTTGTCAAAAAACAGCTACAGCTGTTGATTCTTGTAAGCGGCCAGCTGTTTCAAATTCCTTAGACTTCGTTTTTATATTAGTGTAGAATATGATTTAATGCAAACATTTAACGTTCAAAGTACGTTTACTATATATTTGGTGGTTTAATACCATATCCTGAACAAAATGTACAATTTTTTCAAATGTATTTCGTAGGTGGAGACAGGAGAGAAGCGTGGTGAGGATGTTGCCGGAGATGGCGTGACGAGAAGTTCTAGTATACTATACTTCTTTTTTGTAATCGTAGGAAAACTTGACATATATCAAAAATCTTACGTGAGACTTTAGTGGTTCAAGCAATCACTACTTTCTCAAGCTTACTGAATACGGAGTACACTTGGATATGGAAGGGAACTTCTAATACTTCCGAAAGCAGGTCGAGCAAGTAATATTCTTGCTGAATATATTACGTTCGGATGTGTGTTTGTTTATATGTTTGTTTATATGCGTGCATAAGTGTGTGTGTGTGTATGTGTGCGTGTGTGTGTGTGTGTGTGTGTGTTTGTGTGTGTGTGTGTGTGTGTGTGTGTGTATGTGTTATTTAAAGAAAAGGGGTTTTATGTTTTCTTTTGAATCGGAAGTATTATGTATTAAAAACTATTAATATTCTCTTAAAACAAAATACAACCCCTAAATGTCCTTAAGAGCATCACGGCTTTTTCCCTTTCATTCATCATTCGACATATATCCCGACTCTGTTTTAACCTTCAACTGCGTCCCAGCCGGCTAGATTTATTTATCCTTGATGTTGTGTGCAGGGGAGGTATGTGGCTCTTGGGGAAACCTTCGTCTACTTAATTCTAAGGGAGGGGGTTGAAGCCAGTTGACCTTGAGGAAGTGCGAGGAATAGTTGTTTACAAGCTATTCAAGTTTCATGTCTGTTTCTGTGACTGGGTTAGGAATTTGCTTTTTGTGTTGTTTCATTATAGAAGACCAGGTAATGGAAACATTTGTTGAACAATAAAATCGACAGTGACATAATGATAACGAATCTGTTGTTAATTATTGATTTAGAAAGTGAAAATGGAATAGAATGTGAATCCGACTTCATGCTTACGATCCGCTATCTATTGCAGTAAATGATCATCTGACATTCATAACATCGAAGAAGATGCAGAAGAGTTGTCCTAAAACTAAAAAGCAGTAGATGTACCTTTTATTTTGATCTGTTGCCCAAAAGTTACCTAACATGAAAATAAATATGGTTAAGGCTGTTGAAAAGATGCATTTGTTTACTCGTAAATTGAAAATAAATTTTGTCTGCGTGCTTCCTACAGTATTAATATCACCATGATTCTTCCTAAGAAGTAGGGACAGCTCTAAAGGTAACGAGGCCTCGAAGAGCATATCTAGGATTTATTTCACTCTCAATACTTCCAAATTAAAGAACAACATATTTGTCTAGTACAAATTACATATGATAGGGTTGTAGTTGCTTTTTAGCTGCATAAATTACAGTGAAGTTTCAAACCTCTTCCTATTTGTGTTTATTCAACATACTTTATTATCTAGTTGTTTCATTAATTGAAGAATTATATTTAATCTGAAATAATTTGCCAATTATTCAGGCATACCTTACACGCTTAAATATGTTTTTATTTATGTACGTTCCTGATTTCTTTTGCAGTGCTTACTACTTAATATCTTTGCAGTGCTTACTACTTAATATCTTTGCAGTGCTTACTACTTAATATCTTTGCAGTGCTTACTACTTAATATCTTTGCAGACTTTTAAACTCACATTAGGGTACGGTTTTTAGTGAGAAAATTCATATCGTATAATATTTAATAATAAATTTATTACAATATCTGTTCCTTCGGAGATAGAAACAACAGCATTGGACGAATATCCTTACTGCAGTAAAAACACAATAATACTAGGAGGGAGGGCACCCTCTCTACCCCTCTCGAAACAGGTAGGAGGGTGAAAAAACTGGGTCAGTAAGGCAGTAGTAATACGTAGGGTGAGTAGGCCTTGCCATTCGATTTTCCAAAGTGAATGGAAAATAGGATTTTTCATAGTCCACGTATGATTAACGCTTCTAAGGGAAGAACAAAATTAAACAATTTTTACAAGATGGGTTTTAGTTTATTTCAAGCTACAAAAAAATAATAATACTGAAATGTGACATCCATTCACGAAGTGAATACAATACTAGTGATATTTAGTATATAGTGCATGGGGGGGGGGGAAGACACTGTACTTAGGGAAAACAGGTCGCCAACTTCTAAAAATCTTCATCTAAATATATAAAATGTTTATGTTTATGAGGAATAATAAAAAATGATTTAATTATAATAGTAAACACTTGCCTCAAAAAATATTTAATATCATGTTAGAAATAAATTCAGCTTCCAACAACTAAATCTATTACAATTACTCCCTTAAAGATATTTCGTTTCAATTTATTGACGTCTACTTCGTTAACTGAAATTTGAAGATCAGTTTATTAGGCTCTATTATTTAAATAAGAAATATAACTGTAACTCATATTCTCTTTCTTTAACATATTACTCTAAAACATTTGTTCGTATAATAAATATTGTTGTTCGTTCGATTCTCTTTTGAAAATCGATATGAATTACCTCCTTACTCAATAAGTAAGAATATTTTCTATACTCTGATAATAAATAAGATTTTTAAAATTTTATGGTATTTTATCCCCTGATGATTTGAAATTTTCATTTTTTTAAATTATATAAGATAAACTATATTTTATTTTAATGTTTCACACTAAAATATCTTTGAGAATTGTAATTGTTCTTGACGATCGGCGATACTCATGCTTAAACTAAAATAACTACTCACTGAAGTAAATCGTCAGTGTCCAGGTTGGCCACTGCGAGACGTTGCTCTAGGCGGCAGTTGCTTTGAAAGAAATATTCTGTAATATGGTCGAAGGGCAGTTAAAACAAAAATACATTAAATCGACAAATCAAATACATATCACATACATTTTTTGACCACATCGTAAAGCAGCTGCCTATAAAACTGCTGATGCGTAGCTCAACATTGCAGTTCACCTAAACCCTGATGAAGATCGCATAGTGCAATAAATTCATAGCTTAAACCGGTGAACCATCCACTGTTGAGTGGGATTAAAATGTCTCTCAGGTCATCATAACCCTATTGAGCTGGTTAAAATCTTTCAATTGCTCCTCTAGCTCCAATATTTTATAACTGCTATTAGTTACTTAGTTTGTTCTGCAATGATTTTTATTTTTAAATAATATTTGTATTCATTCTTTCGATTTCAACTGAAAATATCGCAGTAAACTTTCAATGTTTAACAACTGAGTGATTTTACCTACTAATTAAAAAAAAATGCAACTACAAACTGTTTGTAGTCTACAATTTGAAGATTTTCTCTTGACAGTATAATTTGACAGGATTCGTTCACGATCAGTATTAAAGTTTTATTGGAAGATTTTTTCTTTTCAAAGCTTTTCATTGTAGCTCCTCACATGAGTCAGTTCTTTTTTAATTCACTAAGTTCTGATTATACATAAAAAGAGTTCAATTGGTTGGTACGTAGGCAATCGATCTTGGTATGGATCCTAACCGCATGTAGCCTCCGTATGAGACAGAGGTCGCTCATTAGTGGCAGGCCTCAATCTCGATCTCTCATTACCTTATTCCATCTACCAGGGAATCATTAATTACTTCCAAAGTCCTACCTGATTCCATTTACAACTTTTCATTCCTACCTACCCTATCTTTATAAAAATATATAACGTCTTTATGTCTCCGATATAGAATATACCTACTGCACGTTCTAAACATGTCATGCCATAATATTTCCCTTTTAGCGGTATAGAAAAATTAAGGATTTGAATCGCAACTTTAATCCTTAAATTAACAATCTTTGTAGGCGACAATAGCCCAGGTGAACTAGCTGACCGCATTAAAACATCAAACAAGAGATTTAAATGTTTTTATGTGTATAATATTTTTTCGGGACACCAAAGTTGTTTTTTCGATAAATATATGGCCACTGGCTAAACACTTTTCAACAACTTTTTCTCAACTAAACGGTAATTAAAACTACTAAACAACTGCTAGGATGGGTTTTATTCAAATGTTAGTGATTTTGTTAACCAAGGTAATTAGTTTTTTTTAATATGTATAAAACTTTGGACAATTTACAGTTGAGTTTGAACGCTGCGACATTAATTACAAAGTATTATAACTGTCGTGGATAAATGACAATAAATATTTTCAATTGATGTCCCAAATCTATAGCTCTGCAAACAACTTCCCCAGGATACTGGTAATAGTGCAATAATTTCACGAACAATGAATCTGATCGCACTAGGTGACATGCACCGGCCTTGAAATGATCTGTCAGTCGGGTAGGGTGGGGCATATGTAACTAGCCACCCCACAATACAATAGCGTCCTGGCAGCATGTATCACAAGGCTAATTTATATGTTTGACAAACTACCGTTACAGTATCGGCTCAACGGTGTCAGTCCCGTCCTAAATCAAATCTGACGCCCTCATACACTAAGAATCTCTAAATACTCAAAATTAACTTCATATTTTATTAAATATTCCGGCCACCCAATTACCCGCTTGCGGTTTGACGTAGGTTAAGGGATCTAAGCAGGATAACATAAAGCCCGGTACAGAGCTGTCTGATGCGCATTTTAGATCATATGAATCTGTATGACGAAATACGATAATGTATTATTGATACGCCGCGAAGAATGTAACAATTATTTGTCCAAAGCCGGTCTGTTTGACGAGCTTACAAAGCTTCTTACGCAAACATCGATTCACTACATAAAACTGGGAAAAGTTTATTAGAAATTTACCTCAACCTGTTTAATTAATATCTTTATTAGAAGAATTGTTTATTTTAGGGATATATAATTCGAATTAACTAATAATAACGAAAACAAACTTATGACCTACAATTTATTTCCTCCCGGCGTTTGAATGGCAGTCATTTTGCATCAGAATAACTAATCAGCTACGAAAGTTTTAAGCTTAGATATCGCTAAACTATAAAAGACAATGACTTTCTAACTAAAACATGTAGGAGATAAATTATTTTATTTGGCTTGATGTATTTCATTACTATTTAGTTTAATAATTTATAATTAAATTAGCTAATAAGAGTTGTGGTTAATAATTTTGTGTCTATAGCTGATGATTACTACTTTATCTTCGAAACGCGTGAGAGGAGAATAGTTATTTAATGTGACTTACTATTTAGTTATTCACAATTTAACTACTATATTTAATTTATACAGTGGTTTAGAATTTCTGTAGTTGCACCGATAATGAATTTTTGTTTCCGAAACGTGTATGTGAGTTTGTTATTTGTATTTAATTACTGGTTTTGCTCACAAGGTATATCTAAAAATATAATAGATTTGATTGATTCTTACGATAATTAAACTTATACTAAAAAAACATTTCTTTAATAATAAAAATATACTGGTGTAAAGAACCGTTTCAAACGCATATCACGCCCCCATAATAACGTTATAATTCTATTTTTTGTTGTAATGGTATTTAATTAGTTCCACCATTAAAAAACTCACTAAATATTACAACATGTAATAATGTATAGTTATAGCCTATTTTGAAGCAATCACACAATCGTGCCGGGGCATTGGAATAACAGAAACAAATGTATGATGAGAGAGGTTTTCTATGGTTTGAAAATAAAATTTAAAAACTAGGTAAAACTATAGCACTAGATTTCTATTTTATTGCACTGTGAAAAAAACGGAAGTTGCAGAGATGGTTAAGTGGCTTAATATATGCAACGCTAAAGTCCGTCCAGATCACCTACCGAGATGCCTAGAATGTCAGAATGTGAGACGTGTGATGGGATATTCTAATTCATTCACTATAAACTTATGTATTTTATTATTAATATGAGTTATGTACATAATAAATACCAGTCCATAATGACTGCAGTTTTACTAGCTTCTGGATTATTCTATCACCGACACTTTTGAGCTTCCTTTCTGAGCTTAGGTAATAATTAAATAAATTACACTAATTCACAATTAATAATTTATTCCATAAACAATTTTTAATAACAAGATTATCATTGAGTATAACTAACAAAACCTATAAACTATAATTAAACACAGTTAAAATTTCGATGCTATATCAGTTACACTTACTGATAATAATAATGTTGTAACATGAAACGCATTTGAGGAATCAGTAACTAATTGTGGGTTGTTCTCAGGTTTTTAATGCATTTGAGTTGAATTATAAAGCAATAGCAGTGTAATTATTTCGTAGAAGTGTAAACATAACTTCTTCTTTAAAGACGTAGAGTGTAATACAAACAAATATCTTGATATTTCAAGCTAATATTTGATAGATAATTATATTCCGCATAGCTTGACAGTTGTCTCTTTTGAACCATGCTAGTACAAAGGATATTTACAAGTTTTGTGTCTAAAGAATTACTGAATATAGTGATTAAATGCCTTTAATATTGAATTTTAAAACTAATACGAGTTCAATAGTTTTAAGCTAGTACTTTAGAAATAATAATACATATTTAAAATTTTGTTTGAATAAAATTGAATTTTTCAGATTTTTCAAATGTTTTTTTTAACTTTATTTAGCTATAACATAAAGCATTTTCTGTTGGAATGCAATGCATTAAATGCTGTGTGTGTGTGGTTGTTCTTAGGTTTTTAATGCATTTAAGTTGAATGATAATTTCTAATACAATAGCAGTTTAATTATTTCGTAGAAGTGTAAACATAACTTCTTCTTTAAAGACGTAGAGTGTAATACAAACAAATATCTTGATATTTCAAGCTAATATTTGATAGATAATTATATTTCGCGTAGCTTGACAGTTGTCTCTTTTGAACCATGCTAGTACAAAGGATATTTACAAGTTTTGTGTCTAAAGAATTACTGAATATAGTGATTAAATGCCTTTAATATTGAATTTTAAAACTGATACGAGTTCAATAGTTTTAAGCTAGTACTTAGGAAAAAATATTACATATTCAAACCTATATACATATTTAACCTATATTGACCTACGAAAACCTTGAGATCAGTTACGCTCTGAGTTGACAATGGGACACACCTCCCGAAACGGCCGTCCTTAACAAATATAAATAAGTGCTACTATAGGCAAATTTTTAAAATATTTACATATGTTTTAGTGAAAACTGGTAGCTCACGTGAAGATGGAATCAACAAATATATATTTAAAGTTCTGTTTCAATAAAATTAAAATTTTCAGCTTTTTCAAATGTTCATTTGGAACTTTGTTTAGCTATATCATAAAGCATTTTCTGTTGGAATGCAATGCATTAAATGCTGTGTGTGCTGGCTTAATTCTAACATACATTCCTGACTTTAGCCTGCAGACCGATTCTCCAATTACCATTAAACAGTGAGACACGGGCACTTCCATTCCATATTCCATCATGTGTAGCTGAACGCAATTACAATCCTAATTCGTAGAGTGCGCCTGGGCGATTTTGTATGGTAATTGGTTTCGATGGCTTTTATTTTACTGTAAACTGGTAATACAGTTATGACGCTCTATCTTTATATGCGGGCAATATGTGATCACAAACTCAAACTGGAACCACCCAATGCTTTGTTCACAGGAACCAAGAGTTTTATGCTACTGCGTGTTATATTTAAATTTCACAACACCACTGCTAAAGATATTAAATACTTTGTATACTGTTTTAATTTTATGCACAGCTAGCGGCTGAGATCTTCCAGATTAAGCAAAACTGAACGCTGTCGCCTCATGTCTGCCTCAGGCTGGCTGCTCTTACCAGAAATTAAAGTATTTGATGAGTTACACAGTACTGCGCTGGTAAATAAGGTTAGAAGTTATATCAGTTCCGTGTGTTATAATGATGATACAAGTCGAAGCGAATTTGACACTCATTACTTGTACCCTTGCGCTGCGTTTCTATCAAATCCTGCTTTTGGTTATTCCCATCCAAAATGTACTATAATTATGTTAAGAAGAATATATCATAACCCCCCCCCCCCCAAAAAAAACAATTTCTCTCAAGATAACAGTTTTTTTCTTTTCCCTCAATATCAACAAATAATGGCCCTTCTTTGTGTTATTGGTATTTATATATAATATTTATTTGAGCTAGTTAATCCAGAGATAGTAATTGAAAATACAGTAGGATTTTGCATCTAGGTAAACCTTTTCTTCTTTCTTGGCACAAACCTTAAAGTTAGGTTAGCTTTCGATGTCTATAATTCGTCGATAGTCCCATCTCCTGATATAAAACAAGACTTGGTCTTCTCTGGTCTTTTCCCTAGATTGACCAATTCAACTTTTCGACTAGATATTCTTTCATGGGGAATTCTCATAGGAATCCAAATCATCTTGAACCTAATAACTCTACCCTTTCTAGTATAGAGTGGGGCCTAATACTTTCGTTAGTGATACGTGTAAACTTCTTCTATTGATACTGAAGTTAACTGTCAATTCTTCACAAGGGTAGCGTAATACAAGTTCATAGTTGAATAACTTCTCCCAGTGATATTTGAGTTAACTGTCCACACTTCGCATGCTCACAATGAAGTAATTTAATCTAATGATATTTGAGTTAATTGTCCACACTTCGCAAGCGTAGCGTAATACATGTTCATAATGAAGTAACTTCTTCTAATGATATTTGAGTAAACTGTCCACACTTCGCAAGTTTAGCGTAATATACTCGTATGTTCACAATTAACTAACTTCTTCTTATTATATTTGAGTTAACTGTTCAATTAAGTAACTTCTTCTATTGATACTTGAGTTAACTCTCCACACTTCGCAAGAGTAGCGTAATACATGTTCACACTTAAGTAACTTCTTCTAATGATATTTGAGTTAAATGTCCACACTTCGCAAGAGTAGCGTAGTACATGCTCACAATAAAGTAACTTCTTCTATTGATATTGCAGATAACTGCCACACATCGCAAGAGTAGCGTAATACATGTTCACACTTAAGTAACTTCTTCTAAAGATATTTGAGTTAAATGTCCACACTTCGCAAGAGTAGCGTAGTACATGCTCACAATAAAGTAACTTCTTCTATTGATATTGCAGATAACTGTCACACATCGCAAGAGTAGCGTAATACATGTTCACACTTAAGTAGCTTCTTCTAATGATATTTGAGTTAAATGTCCACACTTCGCAAGAGTAGCGTAGTACATGCTCACAATAAAGTAACTTCTTCTATTGATATTGCAGATAACTGTTACACATCGCAAGAGTAGCGTAATAAATGTTCACACTTAAGTAACTTCTTCTAATGATATTTGAGTTAAATGTCCACACTTCGCAAGAGTAGCGTAGTACATGCTCACAATAAAGTAACTTCTTCTATTGATATTGCAGATAACTGCCACACATCGCAAGAGTAGCGTAATACATGTTCACACTTAAGTAACTTCTTCTAATGATATTTGAGTTAAATGTCCACACTTCGCAAGAGTAGCGTAGTACATGCTCACAATAAAGTAACTTCTTCTATTGATATTGCAGATAACTGCCACACATCGCAAGCGTAGCGTAATACATGTTCACATTGAAGTAATTTATTCTATTGGCATTTGATTTAACTGTCCACACTTCTCAAGCGTAGCGTAGCACATGTTCATAATGAAGTAACATCTTCTAATTATATTTGAGTTAACTGTTCAATTAAGTAACTTCTTCTATTGATACTTGAGTTAACTGTCCACACTTTGCAAGCGTAGCGTAGTACATGCTCACATTGAAGTAATTTCTTCTATTGGCATTTGAATTAACGGTCCACACTTCGCAAGCGTAGCGTAGTACATGTTCATAATGAAGTAACTTTTTCTAATGATATTTGAGTTAACTGTCCACACTTCGCAAACGTAGCGTAATACATGTTCACATTGAGGTAATTTCGTCTATTGATATTTAATTTAACTGTCCACACTTCGCAAGCGTAGCGTAATACATGTTCATAATAAAGTAACTTCTTCTAATGATATTTGAGTAAACTGTCCACACTTCGCAAGCTTAGCGTAATATACTCGTATGTTCACAATTAACTAGCTCCTTCTAATTATATTTGAGTTACCTGTTCAATTAAGTAACTTCTTCTATTTATACTATAGTTAACTGTCCACACTTCGCAAGCGTAGCGTAATACATGTTCATAATGAAGTAACTTCTTCTAATGATATTTGAGTAAACTGTCCACACTTCGCAAGCTTAGCGTAATATACTCGTATGTTCACAATTAACTAGCTTCTTCTAATTATATTTGAGTTACCTGTTCAATTAAGTAACTTCTTCTATTTATACTATAGTTAACTGTCCACACTTCGCAAGAGTAGCGTAATACATGTTCACACTTGAGTAACTTCTTCTAATGATATTTGAGTTAACAGTCAACACTTCGCAAGTAGCTTAATACATGTTCACAATTAAGTAACTTCTTCTAATTATATTTGAGTTAACTGTCAACACTTCGCAAGAGTAGCGTAATACATGTTCACAATTAAGTAACTTCTTCTAATTATATTTCAGTTAATTGTCAACACTTCGCAAGAGTAGCGTAATACATGTTCACACTTAAGTAACTTCTTCTATTGATTTTTGAGTTTACTGTCCACACTACGCAAGCGTAGCGTAATATATGTTCACAATTAAGTAACTTCTTCTAATGATATTTGAGTTTACTGTCCACACTCGGCAAGCGTAGCGTAATACTTGTACACAATGAAGTAATATCTTCTAATGATATTTCAGTTAATTGTCCACACTTCGCAAGCGTAGTGTAATACATGTTCATAATTATATTTCTTATCCATAAATTAATATTTTTAATAGATTTTTTCTGCTACAAGTTGTTGAGCCAACCATCTAACTTTCTTTCTTCCTGTTTTATTCCCCGCTTTTATTTCGTTATTGTCAGTAGTTTGTCATTTAGGTATTAGTTTACTTATATGGTTATTCATATTTAATTGATAAACACTGACTTTGTTCTGTATTGTTTAACAAATATCACTTATATTTCAGAATAACTTCCATGTAGCCTATCAATGTAATTTATAGTCTACTCAAATACTTTCAGACTTTTGTTGTCGCAGGGTGAGAAGGTTGTCCTTACAGTCCACTAACAATTCACATTTGTTTGTCCCTAATTTTATCCCCAATACTCTATTTGCAAAAATAATTGCGTTACTCTACTGGCAATTTTTATAGATGCATTTCGCTTATTTTCAGACACGCTTCACACGTTTTAATATTTCAAAACTCGGATTCATTGGTCAGGAGTTCAAAGTTTACTGGCTGGAACTTCCATTAACAGGTCTATCTATTTTATTGCGATTGTTTTAGCAAATTCCGTATATAATTTGTCTAGTTTTTCCTTTCTTGTTTTCCTACATTCAACGTTTTGTAAAAAAGGGTAGGCTATTTAAGCTTCCAACAAGAAAACCTCCCCAATCTTGCTGTTTCATATTATATTTTTCTTTCCAATTAAATTGCCAGATATAAATATTTTAGGTGGGAGTTCTTTTACTATGTGTGTTTGCCAATTTATGTGTGTCTATACAAACTATTCATAATCTTCAAACCACATTGGTCGTAGCACAACATTTCTCCCGAAGTTATTTATGTACTAATATGTCTCTAAATCGTGATCCACTCTTGCCTTCAGCTCTAATAGCCGTTATTTTACCTACAGCTATAGCTAAGCTTTGATAATAGTTGTTTTGATTTGTTATATGAAGTCATTCGTGGATCATCACGTTGCTACTATGGATGTAAGATGGCCATATACGCATAATGTACCCGTCCTCTCTGATACACCTTTCGTGAACCTTATCTATTGTGATTGACAGGATTGCTCCTTCCCTGTGTTATTTGGTTACGCCATTCCGAATATAATTTGAGTTCCATTTCCTGTTCCTTCTCTCTTTGTTTCACTTAATATTAGTACAACTGTTTTCTTATTCGGAACCAGCATACTTGTCATTCCTTCAAAGTTTAAGATGTTTACTATACCGTTTGTGTTCTTAAAAACGGTTATATATGACAAAAGCTTCCATATATCATTTTGTGAGAAAAATCTATTTATTTATTTATTGGTTGATAAGAAATAAGTCATAAACAGAATTTTCACTGACTGAAATTTACAATCGCATGAATTTGAAGATTTTGTTACTCAATACGTTTATGCTTAAAATTTGTAAAAGTGCGACATACCGTATGTATTTAACTATAAGAAATGTACTAAGATCTAGCTTTCTCGAGCGTACCAGCAATATTCATCAGTGTTTCTTGGTGAATTGGTTTAGTGCGCTCTAAAATGTAATTTATTATTATTTTTTAATTGCTGTTAGGGATTACTGAAGTTGGGGATTTAATTACACTTAGCTTCTGTATTTTTGATATTAAATCTGGTTTATTGTTCTTCTCGTCTACTCATACACTCACATACAGAAATGTACTTACCTACTCGTACATTTGATACTTATTAAATAAAACATTTTCCATCAACTCCCTTAGCATAATTTATATTTATAAAGTGTTTTCTCATTGATTTGTAATTTCGTATATAGATTATTTTATATGACAATTTCACACTGTATGACTATCTCAAGTTTTGTCCCTTCCATCATTCTCAAGTGTAGACCGTTACGTCACGACTTATAAATCAGGCAAAAAGTCGTTTTTACTTTGCCAACTATCCGCTATTTGTTTTGAAGTTAAAGAAAATTGCCCAAGTACCAAGAGGAAATCACTCGCAGTTCTTTTGTAACGAAGAAGAAAAATAACAAAGAAGTTAAATCTGTTGCCAACAGATGGAATACGAAGCAGATCGAACATATTAATTGGTTAAACCGTGAATCTGAGCTTCGGATATTAGCATTTCTTCTAAATTGCTGTAATACTGCACAGGTTCGATCAGTATCTGACAGCAGGGGGCCCGGGGCTACGGTTCTCCAAATAATTACACACCCTCATCAAAGTCATGCTGCCACCCGTGGCATGTTCGATAGAACGGAAGAAAAAAAAATTGACACATGTAATTGTCGGCGATTTTGATCATAAATACTATCCGTAAATTCGTTTTTAAAAAAGCGGTTTTCGAGAATAATTTTAAATCTAATTTAGTAATGCGGGATCGTTTCGTCTCCCTTTACCAGTAACGGTTTGTATTGCTAAATACTAAAAATAAAATTATCACTTTCAAATTTAGTGCTTTTGATGGTATTGTTGAAATGTTTTGTTTAAAATTTTACGGTCTTTCGACCATACACCTAAATTTAGCGAACATAAGAATATTATTTTTTGTTATCAGAAGGGTTTTCTCAAACATGTGACCTTCACCAGACGAAGTTGAGCAGATTGAATAGTTTCAACGAATTCTAGGGGGTAATGACTACTTGTTATATAAAAAAATATCGTTATTTATTTTATTTCAATTTCCTCATGAGAGCTTAAAGTTAATATGAAATTTGTTACATAAATTATCCATTTAAAGCAATTTTTTAAATAATTTTAATTTAATAAAACATTATCCTTCTGAGCTGGAGTTTAACTCCAACCGCCTAGATCCCCACGTAACCCGTCAAGCATTTAGGCTGCGGACATACAGAAGGCAACTGGTGACGGCAACGCAACGCAAACTTCAGTTGCTTTTTCACAGCATATAGAGTTGAATGCACATATTTATAGTGATAGCAACGCGACTAGCGAGTGACACAGAAACTAGTTACTTCGGTTAAGACATGCTGTAAACTCGTTGCTCAGTTTCTCAGTTGCCAGCTGTATTTGTTGTGTTGTGTATGCGTTTCTCAAGAGTGCTCCTGTATTTAAATAATTATTATTTTTATAACTGTATTAAACAACTGTGGCATAATGTTTAATAATAAATAAAACCTCTTTACCACAAATGAGTTATTCTTTTATTTAAAAACCTTATGTACATTAGAATTGCGTAGCAATCATCTTCAGAGGTAATTTACTATATACCTCTTTTTATTGTAAATTAACTCTTAAGATGATTGTTAGGCAATTGAAATGTACATAAGGTTTTAAATAAAAGAAAAACTCATTTGGGGTAAAGAGGTTTCATTTATTATTAATTATTATTTTTATTTTTTGTTTTTCTGTTTCCTTGATTAGTCTTTTATATTACTGCTATACTATGTCAGAAAAACAAAATATTCTTGGTTCTGGTCATGATTTTGTGTACTCAACGACTTTAAGACGATATAAATGATTATCAAAAAAATGTTCAAAATATATAAAATCTGCACTTGAAATATTTCATTTCATTTGTTTAAAAACTAATTATTATTTAATTGTAATGTTATTTTAAGTTTTGCAGTTATACATAAATCGAAATACATAACTGAGCAATTAACCTTATCTGAGTATTATTGTTTATCTTCTCCAGCTAAAATTTATTTCTCCATCTTTCTTAAAATATAGACAAGGATGATGGCTTCCTCTGACGACGACATAACTGACAAATAAACTTGCAACTTTATATGAACAATCTTCTAAGCCGACTAGCAACTTTTCTAATAGCAACTCAAGTTTGCGTTGCGTTGCCGTCACCAGTTGCCTTCTGTTTGTCCGCAGCCTTAAAGAACAGATGTTGAAGCTAGGAATAGATAATATTAGTAGACTGACATTGAAAGATACAACATTGACGTTAAACGTTTTTTCTTACCGCATTTTGATAAAACGTGATTATAATTTGATTTGAAAATTTTAATGAGTATGGAGGTCTTATAACCTTTATGCCTTACTGGATATGGAGGTTAAAAAGGTGGCATCTGTTCTGTTGTAGAACCTAACTTTAGTAAAGTATAAGTTTTTTTTTTTTTATCCCGGAAACTATGTATTTTATTATGTGAAATTCCATACTTAGATTTACAATATAAAACATTTCTTGTATTCTCAATATTAACAACTTATTTGTTTTAATTTTTTTTCTGTGAAAAAAGTTACCTTTTGATGTAATTATCTAGATGTTTAGTTTATCTTCTTGTCAAATGTTATTTTTATGAGAAAAGTGTAATTGTAACCTTCAAAACGTGTAATCAACTTTCTTGAAAACCACGAAAGAGCATAATCTTACAACCAAATGGTTATGTTATGCCGAACCTTGTACTATCTGTCTATTACCATGATTTGCTTATTTTTCATGACGCGCATTTTGCTCACTGTTTACGTTTCAATACGTATTACTTATAATGTGATGGTTACAACAGATAATATTTTGTTTCTAAGAACGTTTTGCACATCATGTGAATATGTTTGCTTATCTTGTAGATGACATAATGTTTCGCTTATGACATCTTGGTAATGTCAAAAGGTGTTGCCTATAACGTGATAATTGGAGTTTGCTTTTGACTGTCAAGACGATTTGCTTGTCTTGGATATGTAAAAATAGTTTTCTTATGAATAGATGAACATTTTTTTTTACCTGTCAGAACATTTTGCTTATATTGAAAATGTCAAAAGGTGTTGCCTATAACGTGATATTTGGAGTTTACTTTTGACTGTCAAGACGATTTGCTTTATTGCATATTCAAATGGTTTGCTTATGAATAGTGGAACAAAACATTTTGTCTTTACCTGTCAGAACATTTTGCTTATATTGCCAATGTCAAAAGGTGTTGCCTATAACTTGATAAATGGAGTTTACTTTTGACTGTCAAGACGATTTGCTTGCCTTGCATAAGTAAAAATGGTTTGCTTTGGACTAGGTGACCAAGACATTTTTTCATTGCCCGTCAAACATTTTGTTTATCTTGAAAATGTCAAAAGGTGTTACTTATAACGTCATAATTGGAGTTTACTTTTGACTGAAAAAGAATATTTGTGTGTCTTGAATATGTAAAAATGTTTTACTTATGACTAGATGATCAAGGTATTTTTTTCTTTGTCCGTCAAAACATTTTTCATATTTTTCAAATGACAGAATGTTTTACTTATAACTAGGTGTTCAAAATCTGTTTTACTGTTTTCAGACTCTTGAGTCCATCTCTTTTATTTCCAAAAGGCATGTTTATGAAGTGATGACTTCTACAGCATTTGTTTAACAGATCTTTTTAAATATTTTCAATCTCTTAAAAGGTTTTTCTTTTGGTGTCAGAGTCAAGATATATGTTTATATAGCTGAAGGAGAAATGGTAGCCAATCGCTTATGATAATACTGGAAAGAGTGTTTGTTTATTTTAGGTGTGTCAGTAAAATTTTAATACTAGACGCTATTTATATTTACTATCATTATTTTTGAAAGAAATGTTTCATCTTACTAGTACATTATCCATTCACTAATATTTAATGAAAACTCTGTAATGAAATTGTAACTGAAAAACATTCTGGCTTTAGGATTGCCAAATGAAATGTATAAATAAAGTGGCCCGAAACGAAATGCCTAAAGTTTATAAAACTTATGTTTCTTTTGATAATAGCTAAGATATTCTTTGTTTGATATATCATCGACCCTAAAGAAGGGTCGCTTATATTGTATTCCGACGTCACGGAAATGCACAATTTCTATTCTATGAAAATATCTCACTTTCCCTTTTTCCTCCTTTTTTTGTTATGTACATTAGACTTATTATTCTCCCATTAAAAATGTTTAACCATGCGTCCACAGAATCTTCCTTCTTAAGCAAGGGCGGAAACAAACGGGGACAGGGGGACGGGATATTTGATGGCACCATCCACTCATTTCTACCCTCTCTCCCTTCCAATATTTCAATCTCCAGAGTTTATTTCGTTTAAAATTCTTTGTGTGTACGGTTTAATGTGCAGTAAAATATTTCGGAGGTTTAGTTCCAACGACGACATATTCAATCTACTTCACTGAATATTATCTTTGTTATTGTCATTAAAAAAATGTCCACTTTTACCCACTTTTTAAAATATAAATACAATTATTTGTTATTATCTATTAAATAAAAAATGCATCGAAACAGTGAATACACACACACACACACACACACACACACACACACACACACACACACACACACACACACACACACACACACACACACACACACACGCACATACACACACACGCGCGCGCGCGCACACGCACACACACACACACACACACACACACACACACACACACACACACACATATATATATATATATATATATATATATATATATTATGTACAAATTACACTTTTGCTATTACTTGCGACCAGACATTTTTTAACTAAAAGTTGTTAATTGTTAACTTACACTTGGAGGAAACGTTTTCGTCTTACGACTTCTTCAGCCTCGTATATTTGCAAAACGTTTCCTCCAAGTGTAAGTTAACAAATAACAACTTTTAGTTAACAAATGTCTGGTCGCAAGTAATAGCAAAAGTATAATTTGTAATTTACAACCAGCTCATCATGAACAGCAACAAAATTTCGATATATTACATATATATATATATATATATATATATATATATATATATATATATATATATATATATATATATATAACTAGTTCTAATAATTTTGACAGTTTCTCATTTTTATTTTATTTTTTGTTTTAATATTTGCTTAAAGCTAAGCCAAGATATTAGTACATGTATAAAAGAATCAAGGTCTAATATTCACATTTACATCCATAAGTTACTCTAAACAAAAGAGGACCTCATTTAGTCAGCTTTGGATAAAGTGAAATACTTATTTTAAATGCATCTACTATAAATTATTAAACTAAATGCGTGTGAAATCCAATACTAAATGAGACTTTACCTCTATTTAAAATCAATACTTACCTTATCAAAACGTAATGAAATGTAATTTTCTGTGCTTAGAGTATACTTTAAAGTAAATTACAATATGAGGCCGTGTTTTTTTTTTTACAAAACGCAAGTTTTATCCTATGTACATAAAGCACGTAATTTTAAGAGGTGTGATAAAACGTCATAAATCCCAGAGGACATTTATGAACTTAATTATAAGTTTAAAATTATTTCTTGATAATGGTTATCCCATACTTTTACTTATTGTTTTGGGGCATTATCAATCATTTGTGATTTCAAAAATATTCAGAGCATTATGTATACTACTCGTTACAAGTAGTAGCAATGTACTTGTAGAAATAAGTAGTAGTGTTAGAACTTGCTGATATTTTAAAAGATATACAGTCCTGTTACAGAATAGCTATAGAAGCTATGGTCGATATTTCTGTCCCGGTGACTTTGTCACTGATATTCGTTTGTCACTGGTGGTACCGGAAAATGACAGTTCCAGTGACAATGGATTGATCGGAGGAAATACGTCGTCGTCATTGGCTGGAAAGTTATTAATATTTTACCGCGGCTGTCATTGGTTTATTTGTCGCTGTCACTTGATCTACTCTATCCGCTCCGCTTACGGTGCCGATCATCGTGCAGGGTGATTGACTGAAGGCGGAGGGCGTTTACTGTATTTTGACTGGGCAAAATGTCGCCGTAACTAAATGTATAGCTACTGATATTTTACCAAAGCTATCATGGGTTGATTTGTCGTTGTCACTGGTTCTACTCATTTACGTCGTGTGTGAGTGGGTGACTTGTGTCAGATTTCAGGACAGTGACAGTGTTGTGTGCCGTAGACGCTATAGTTTATTCTTAGTTCCGTATGAGCTTATTTTTAAATAAAATTAACTTTACGAAAAAAAGCGAAGTTTGGAATCATTCACCTCTGTTAATGGTGAATTCGCGAAGTATGATATTAAAATTATCGTATAAAACAACTAACTGTAATTTGCAGAAACACAAGGTGAGAAAACACCAGTTAGTAAAGCTGCAACCAACAACAAACCTTTTTCCTTCGCCATCAAATTTAGAGACCAATAAATTGTTTAAATGTTTTTATTATGCAAAATCCATTACCAAATTCTGGTAATCTTCTGTTTTAACCTAGGCTGTTATAGTAGCCTATGTTTGATTTAAATCATAAACTACTAATTTGTTTTAAAATAATTGAAAATGTGCAAAATTTGTTGTGAAATAATAAAATTAAACTGTAAATGAACTAGAAATTATTGTTATAGGTTCACAATTTTGTAACCCTAAATTAGTACTTTTAGTTTTTCAAGTATTGAACACGTTATTTGCCGGCCAAATACGGCGTTTTCCCGAGAATTGCCAAAATCTTTAAGGCCTATTTTTAAATAATGTGCGCGTTTTTTTGTTGTCCTATCACACCTAAGTACGAAAATAGGATTTGTATCGTAACATATTTACACACACACACATGCGCACGCGTGTGCGTGCAGTAAATATATTACATATATCATAACATACATGTCGGGCGTATTGGCCTGACATAATTTTTTAATAGCATAAATGATAAAACTGCGTCTCAGGGCTGTCTCAGTATACCTTGTCACCGTAACTAAAGTCATCAGTATAAGTCGCTGAGCAGGGCCTGGCTCTGTCAATAAAATCACCTATTCGTTAAAGTCACTAAATCGACCATCCCTAATCGAGGCAGCTCAACTTTGTAAAACGTTATAAGTAAATGCAAGAATATTTGGGTCTCAAATTTATTTTTTTAAATTAAAGTGAACTATAATATTATTAGATCATAGAAGATGTTCAAAATTTCTTCATCAAGTTGAAATAAGAAGACTCAGGTTCTATTGTTAACTATGTTAACAATAACTATGTAAACAATTGTAATAGAAATACCTTTAAATAGTTAATTAAGTTTGTAAACTTATGAAAAAAATATATTGTATTTTATTTCTTTTTAAAATTTTATTATTACGTCTAGTATTAGTAATTGATGAGATTATATTTTACAGTCAGTTTATTACTACACTTCGATTTTATTTTTCTGTTTCTTCTAAGTAGTTGTTAATTTTAGGTTTGAATATTAGTGATTAAATATAATAAAATTAAAAAGTGCTGTGTATTTGACATAGTGTATATAATACAGACTTAAATATTACTTATATTACAGATTCGTATAATGTATAGCAAATAGTAATAGGAGCTAACGTATGGCAAAAGGTCAAAAACAGACAAACAAAAATACAAGTATATATATATATATGTGTGTGTGGGTGTGTGTATATATTTATTTATATATTTTTGTTTATATAAATAATGTATACTTACAGAAATATATATATATATATATATATATATATATATATATATAGAGAGAGAGAGAGAGAGAGAGAGAGATTGACTTTATAATCACCCTCTTTGTGCAAGGTATAGACACACACACATATATATATATATATATATATATATATATATATTTAAATATGGTGATGTGTTTTCTTGTGATATAGTTAATAAATTAAAATATTTCAAAAACATGGATACTTTTAATACATATATTATTCAAAGCTTTTGTTCAAAGATTAGATAATTATTTTTCCTGAAGATGCTGGTACTGTTTTATCGGCGAAAAGCTTTGAATAATACATATATTAAAAGTATTCTTGTTTTTGAAATATTTTAAAGTTATTATATATATATATATATATATATATATATATATATATATATAATATATTATAATTAATTGTAAATTCAATTATAATTCTTGTATTTGTATTTTGACTTAGTTCTTTATTAATACACAAGAATACATATTGCGATATTTATATACATATTTAATAAATTAAAAATATTTCAAAAACAAGAATACTTTTAATGAATATATTTACTGAATAAATATATTCATTAAAAGTATTCTTGTTTTTGAAATATTTTTAATTTATTAACTATATATACAAGAAAATATATCACCATATTTAATATATATATATATATATATATATACACATATATATATATATATATATATATATATATATATATATATATACATATATATATATATATATATATATATATATATATATATATATATATATATATATACTGTATAGAGAGATAGATAGATAGAGAGAGAGAAAAGGAGAGAGAGGTTGACTTTATAATCACCCTCTTTGTGCAAGGTATAGCCATATATATATATATACTGTATAGAGAGATAGAGAGATAGATAGATAGAGAGAGAGAAAAGGAGAGAGAGGTTGACTTTATAATCACCCTCTTTGTGCAAGGTATAGCCATATATATATATATATATATATATATATATATATATATACTGTATAGAGAGATAGAGAGATAGATAGATAGAGAGAGAGAAAAGGAGAGAGAGGTTGACTTTATAATCACCCTCTTTGTGCAAGGTATAGCCATATATATATATATATATATATATATACTGTATAGAGAGATAGAGAGATAGATAGATAGAGAGAGAAAAGGAGAGAGAGGTTGACTTTATAATCACCCTCTTTGTGCAAGGTATAGCCATATATATATATATATATATATATATATATATATATATATATATATATATATATATACTGTATAGAGAGATAGATAGATAGAGAGAGAGAAAGGGAGAGAGAGGTTGACTTTATAATCACCCTCTTTGTGCAAGGTATAGCCATATATATATATATATATATATATACTGTATAGAGAGATAGAGAGATAGATAGATAGAGAGAAAGAAAAGGAGAGAGAGGTTGACTTTATAATCACCCTCTTTGTGCAAGGTATAGCCATATATATATATATATATATATATATATATATACTGTATAGAGAGATAGAGAGATAGATAGATAGATAGAGAGAGAGAGAAGGAGAGAGAGATTGACATTATAATCACCCTCTTTGTGCAAGGTATAGCCATATATATATATATATATATATATATACTGTATAGAGAGATAGAGAGAGAGAGAGAGAAGGAGAGAGAGATTGACTTTATAATCACCCTCTTTGTGCAAGGTATAGCCATATATATATATATATATATATATATATATATACTGTATAGAGAGATAGAGAGATAGATAGATAGATAGAGAGAGAGAAGGAGAGAGAGATTGACATTATAATCACCCTCTTTGTGCAAGGTATAGCCATATATATATATATATATATATATATATATATATATATATATATATATATATATATATACTGTATAGAGAGATAGAGAGATAGATAGATAGATAGAGAGAGAGAGAAGGAGAGAGAGATTGACATTATAATCACCCTCTTTGTGCAAGGTATAGCCATATATATATATATATATATATATATATATATATATATATATATATATATATATATATATATATATATATATATATATATATATATATATATATACTGTATAGATAGAGAGATAGATAGATAGATAGAGAGAGAGAGAAGGAGAGAGAGATTGACATTATAATCACCCTCTTTGTGCAAGGTATAGCCATATATATATATATATATATATATATATATATATATATATATATATATATATATATATACTGTATAGAGAGATAGAGAGATAGAGAGAGAGAGAGAGAGAAGGAGAGAGAGATTGACATTATAATCACCCTCTTTGTGCAAGGTACAGACAAAGAATACAATAGGAATGAATACTAATGGACTGGACGTTGGTTTATCTCTTTAAAACACAAATAACATATACATAAATAGTCTAAGAACAAGATAATACTGTCATCACTAAAACTGAAACAGTTTTTTAGCTACTGTAACGGTTTTGCATAATGTATTTTCCTCGTGTATTTTTATATAATTTAATATATTAATTTAAAAAATAACTTTAAAATATATTTTTAAAGTCAACTTATGGCAGTTTAAAGTCAGTTATAGTAGGAATATGAAATCAGATATTATCTGTTACAACCGTCTGGAATTTTAAACCAACCGAAATTAAAATAAAGGAATTTACAACAACGTATTATTTCTAAACAAATATATAAATAAAAACTGTTTAATTTATTACATTGAAATTAAAATTCGTTAATTGATTTTTTAAACCTCCTGCTTCCTATATATTTTTATTCAATTCTATCTATTAGCTTACACACTCCGTTTATATATATATATATATATATATATATATATATATATATATATATATATATATATAAAGAATACAATAGGAATGTATACTAATGGGATGGACTTTGGTTTATCTCTTTAAAACATAAAAAACATATACATATATAGCTAAGAACAAGATAACACACAAAGGATGCGAAATATTGTCATCACTAAAACTGAAACAGTTTTTAGCTACCGTTACGGTTTTACATAATGTATTTTCCTCGTGTCTTTATATTAATTGAGATATATATATATATATATATATATATATATATATATATATATATATATCGCAATATGTATTGTTGTGTATTAATAAGTAACTAAGTCAAAATACAAATACAAGAATTATAATTGAATTTACAATTTGAATTGTAAATTCAATTATAATTCTTGTATTTGTATTCTGACTTAGTTCTTTATATATATATATATATATATATATATATATATATATATATATATATATATATATATATATATATGTGTGTATGTATGTATGTATGTATGTATGTATGTATTGTACAAATCTTCAATTGTTGATAAAATACATTTATTTAAACCTGATGTCTTTGTAGGACACGAAGTGAGGAATTACATGTTGGAAATCCAGTACTTTGACACTAAGCCAACTTTCCAATAGCTGGAAATCAACTACCCAAAGTTTTATATTCAACTATAAGAGAAAGGTTCCTTGTAATAGTGAAGGATTACAAGAGGAAGATGGAATAAGTTATAGACCAACATCAGCTTCATAAATCTGAAAAATGCGCTATAATAATAGTTCTACATTATATAATGTATAAGGAGGAAAATGGGACATTGCAATGAAATTCGCTTTCTATTTTACTACTTAATATTGTGATTCTGTCATATGTAGGTACATATTTATATTCATTTTAATTATAAAATAAATAGTAACTCGAATAAATTTTTTTTTATCGGCCTCAATAGGAATTCGATTTAAAAAAATATTTTTGTATATTACTTGTTAATTTGTAAATCGATTAACTTAATGCATTGGTTAAATTGGCGAACAAGGAATTGTTATATAATTCGACTGTACCATTGTGACAATCCAGTCGTCGTGACCTTGAGATCGAGCTAATCAGAGATAGTCTACTTGTAGGTTTCCTTAGTTTAATTTCCATATTAAATACATACCCGTAGGAGTGGCAGAGATCGCCTTCGCCCGCCCGTCTGTCCCGTGATAGACGGCTAGGTAATTGCTATGGATTGGATTCATTTCAAAATGTCTTTCTATAGGATATGTGGGCGGACAAGTTTACTACGAAATAGGCCTGTTTTTTCCTATTATTTTATCTCATTTAAAAAAAGGATTCTGTGTTGATATTTGCGTTCATGTGTTTAAAACAAAAGCAATTTTAGAGCTAAGTATAGATGTCTGCAGGAATACAAGTCACGATTGACTTAGAACCATCGACAGGAGTATAACTTCAGAACGAACTTGTGTCATCAAAGGCTAACCTGTTTTTATCATTTTAACATGTTACATTAACTGTCGTAAAAATTATTGTTTATAATTTTCTTTACTTGTTTCCCATTTGTTCAGTTTATCTTTAACATGTTTATTATTTCTTGTAATTACTCTCCTCTTTCAACTCTGGAGAAAACCTTCATCATTGCCTTTAGAGTATTAAGTTCGGCAATATGCTGTACTTAGTCAGTTCCAAAATACAATGAAATATCGCTTCTACCAAAATCTAGGACTACTATATAGACAATTTCTAAAAATTCTACAACTTAAACTCAATTGAAGACTAAAATTGCCGAAATAAACTGTTTTTATTATTAGAAAAACTCAAACTTGCTGCAAAGCCAAAAATCTTTTTTTTTTATTACTTAAATTTAATATTGAAATACTAGTCTTAGTCCCTTTTAGCAGAAGTTTCAAGCTGTTTAGCTTACTTGTCCTTGTGATGTTGGCTTTAAAAAGCGTATGGTGACAGTTGGCCGGTTGGCTTTTATTTATGGCAGTTGATCAAATGACAATTAAAATCATGAACCCATAGAGTTATGGAGCTAGAGTGTTTCCTACTACCGAGATCCCAGTTACGCTAAATATTTTCATAAATTAGCAGAACTAGCATCCTCTATCTTCTGTGACCTAGGAAATGCAGTTACTATTTATTACGAATATACTGTGTTTGAATTTAATAATAAATACATAAAACCTCTTAACCACAAACTCTCTTGGTTTTACCCTTATGTACATTTCAGTTACCAAGTAACCATCCTCAGAGATATAACATACAAAGACTCTTTGTATGGATAACAGTCTTTGTATGTTATCCCTCTGAGGATGGTTACTTGGTAAATGAAATGTACATAATGGTAAAATAAAGAAAGGTTTTGGTTAAGAGGTTTTTATGTATTTATTATAGGAAATCCAGCTTTCGTCTCCTAATTGTTATTTCTAAATAACTGTCCTAATCCAGCATTCGAATTGAGGACCTGCTCGGATGGTATATTTAAGCATGGTATATTTGACGCTTCGCTCGTTTCCCATGCTTCTAAAACATTTGAAAAGCCTGTTTTAGAAAGGAGGGTTTAGCGGTTTGTGGTGAATATGAAGTTTCACTTACTGAATGATTCTCTTGTTTCATTCTATCCTCTTTCGAGTTTCCTTCGCTCGGCCTCTTCTTGAATTCATTGCTGTACCTAAATGAGCTGAATTGCGTTCAATTCTTTGACCGCCAGTAGGAACTGTCTTGTTCGTTGTTACTTTTGACTTATGAACATGAATTTAGTTCTTTCAGCTATTCAAAAGTATATAAGTGTTTAAAATTATGAATATACTCATCTTCATTTCTGTTATATATTTCTGAATATTTCTATATGTTTGAGTACAGTTTTTGCCATTCTAACTTTCCAATATTCTCCTCTGTTAACGCGTTTCGGAGTAACTCCTTTTTAAAACTTCAATAGTACTAACTGTACGGCTGAAGTTTTGAAAATGGATTTACAGCACTGGATGCAGTGCATAAATTCGCAGTACCGACGTTTCGCTAGAATCTCATCCAGCATTGACGAGGTGAACCCAACAACAGTTGAGAGCGAGTGAAGAACGCAGATAACTCTGCTCCTATATAGAGAGGAATGAAGCCACGCCCATTGACGTCAAATCACACATTGACGTCGATCCACATACACTTCAAACAATTACTCACATTCCTTTGCCTTTGTTCACCTTTCTGCCGATAAAATTTATCGATGACACACTTAAACACTGCGGGCAAATTCAACGTATCAATGCGTTTGTTAAGACTCCCTAGCTTATCTATTTCGATAGCCTCACGAATAATTCTAGTCCTGTAATATATATATATATATATATATATATATATATATATATAATATATATATATATATATATAAGCTATTCAATACAGAACCATAACCTTTCAATGTCTACCATCCCACTGTGAGAGCTATTATCCAAATTGTACTCAAATTGGTCACGAGAAAGCCAACGGTTTGGCTAAGAAGGCTACATCAATCACGCAAAGAAGAATCTGCCCTCAAATATACCTCATGTTTTACTGCATGATAAAAACAAACTTTAATAAATACCAACAGTGCTGCAAACAAGCCATGGTCAGTAAGATAATGGACCACAAGAAACATTGAGGATGCAGCATTTCCGATGGTCATGGGTCGTGTCTTGTTGTACATCTGTATAAACTGCACCTCCCAGCATCAGAACTATGCATATTATACTGGATGCCTGGCTCTATTACAAATAGTAACCACTTCGGGAGCACAATGAATGGTGAACAACTGAATGAGAGACACAAACACAATTGCATCGATTCAAGGGTTGAGCATTAAAACGTATAATGCTACTAGTTTAACATAGTCTTCTGTTATTTTGTGTATTTTAAATAATATAATTATCCAAGAATACTAACAAGTCTCAAGTGTGTGATCTTATCTTACCGATTATTTCACATTTACGTGTACACCTCAAGACCTTTTCATTAATTTTTATCTTTATTTCAAGATGTTTATACACTAAAAACCAATCGAGGATATACTAATGCAAAATAATATTCTAACCTTTATTTTAGTGTTTATTTCGTGTTCCCTGGTGACCAGGAACATAACCCTCAAGAAAATTCCTCCTCGTTTATGCTGACCGAACAAGGCTATTAGTTTTCTCAAGACTGTTGTCTAACAACCCATCATTGAATACGCGTAAAATTATTCAAACAATTTAAACTGAATAAATATTTGAAAGACAGAGTATGAAACGTTTATAACGCAGAACATCGCAAATATGAGTGTAAGAATGTTCAGAAGTTGTTCAGCTGTTTCGAACACGTCGATGAAATATCGTAGGCCTAAGTGAAATAGGATTTCTGGATGACAGAGCGCGAGGAGCTCTAGTTAAGATATCCCTTGCAGACACCCATGTGTTACGGAGTGATGGTTTAAAAAATAGTGAGAAAAACTATCGAGTGGTAATAAGTGTTAAGGAGTCGGGATTCGTATTGCTACACAATAAAAGAATGAGAAATAGGTTGAATTTAGGTGTTCCGGTGCGCAGGAGACTGTCGTGTTTCCTTTT
>JBAIZL010000006.1:101825055-101982685 GCA_036971475.1 Prosapia bicincta | reverse complement strand
GAGAGAGGGAGAGAGAGAGGGAGAGGGAGAGAGAGAGAGGGAGAGAGAGAGAGAGGGAGAGAGAGGGAGAGGGAGAGAGAAAGGGAGAGACAGAGAGAGAGAGGGAGGAAGAGAGAGAGAAAGAGAGAGAGAGAGAGAGAGAGAGAGAGAGAGAGAGAGTTAAGAAAACAAAATATATGAAGGTAATTATATTTATAAGTTTGGAATTTTCGATAATTGATAAACCAAACCGGGTCTATTTCGTTATATTTCCCCTCTAATTTATTCTAAATTGATTCATATATATTTTTATATACATCCAGCGAATTTATTACAGCATTATTGACAGTTTATCGCAACTAAAAACCATTTCTTTTTGTTTTGCCATGAATCTTCCTCTTCTTCTATCTCTCTTCATGTTTATTCTATTTCCATCATACCATGAGTTCCCTGATTTTCTACGTTTTTTTCGTTGCTTTGGGACCATTTCAAAATTTTAATGGTACACTAAAACCCGTTTTTTCTTTTCCTAAGACCATACCAGGGAAGCTGCTGGTACCAAGAATACTAACTAATGTATTTATTAAAACCATGATAATATAAAAACAAATTTACTCTCTAATTTCAAGTTCAAATTTGATCAAGGATCATGATAATATTTTTACATTATACATAAGGTTATAATTATAAATAATTATCACAGCAATAAATACGTTGATAACGATAAACATGTGACGTATACATTCAACAATAATTTTTTATAATAACATATCACAATAACATTTTCACGTCACTTTTAGCTGCCTGCAATTTGCGCAATACATTTAAACCCTTACAGGCAATGTGCCGGGATGTCAGCGTCACGATCAGTCATAGTCGGCACATAATGTTATTCTCAACACGAAGATATATTGTAAAAACCACTCAAGTCGACAAGCCCAAACACATTTATCACTTTGTGCAACTTAGGTAAACAAGGAAAGAGTTACAGTCACGTGACAGAAATGTTGTTTTAGTCAATGCATAACTAATGAAGGTCTTTTTACTTGAATGGCTTGTGGAAACACATTTTCTAAACATACTCTTTATAGGGGAACACTCTTTAAAATTATTTTTATATTGAAATATTTCTAACAGCTAAATAGGGAGTAGCGTTTGCTGACGTCACGGTCTGGAGCGGGAACTGTTTTGCGCATGAGCGTTACAAGAGTCTATTGGGAGGAACCTATATTCATTATTCTTACAATAAATTTCTTATACTTCTTACATACTGAACAATTTATAACTCCCTGTAGCGGCATAAAATATAATTTATTTATATGTAAACAAAGTAATATAAACAATTTTTTTATAAAATCAATTCCTACTGAGGTCATTATGAGATTGTGTGAAAACCTTGGTAATAATTTAAGGGAGTACAATTCATTTACATCTTGGAGATACAGATTTTTAGCTATGGAAAGTTGGCCCAGTGCCAAAGCGAGAATTCCAACACGAAGACCCTCTGTTCGAATTCGGATAATCCCCTCAGATTTTTATAATTTAAATATTGAATAAATATTTGAAATAACGTTATTAACATCAATTGTCATTCACTTAAGGTAAACAAAAATGTATTTGAACTTGATTGGATGAAAAAACCTATTTTATTAACGATTGAAAATTTGTACAATATATATATATATATATATATATATATATATATATATATATATTAGGAGTGCGTGAGCTAATAGAAGGAATTAAACAGACTACAATAGGGTAGTCATTAGTACTGGGAAAACTATTTCATTCACATAATGTAGTTAGTGGAAGTTTTAATAGAAAACAGTTAAATAGTTGCTAATAAAATACTTAAGATCTGTAGAATACTATTAATACCTTAAGGTACATAGTGGCAAAATTTACTCAATAAAAATTTATTTAACGAATTTAACTAAAATCAATAGTTACAAAGTTTTAGAAGTACCTGAAACTTAAACTCATAGTTGGAATACAAACATTCTTGGTAGTTAGTTCTATTGAAATGTAAATTATTCTTCTCATTAACTGATAAAAATATTTATTAATAAGCCAATAATGTAAATTAAATATACGAACGAAGCGTTGAATCAGCTGTTCTACAACATAACCTATAATATAAAATGACCTGTATGGAACCATGTCAACACTTAATTCAGGCTGGACTACTTGTACACAGTGGATATATACAACTTGCAGATGTGTTAGTAATGGTTTTAGCGAGACACAGCTCGAAGACTTACCTCGTACGATTTTATGTTTGTCGTATCAAAAGAATTAATAATTTTAAAAACAAATTTTAATCCACCCAGGACCACTAACAGAGTACGTTACATGTATTGAACATGGCATGAAATTAAGGCGTTTTGTAGACACTTAACTCAGCCGTAATATATTCCTCATTAAAAAAAAGTTAATACATAATCGATTTTAAACTTTCTTTTATTTTATTTAGAAATTAAAAACAAACTAATTTGATAGAAGTTGGTAAGCACCACTTAAAATAATCATGTATAACTTGAAGAAATTGCATTAGTTAATATAGGGGCTAGTAACATAGTCGTGTGGTCTAGTCCAATCCTGGCCAAACTACTCATCCGAGCCAGCCAAACTTCTCATCCTACCCAGTCAAACAACTCATCTGGCCTAGCCAAACTACTCATCCGAGACAGCCAAACTTCTATCCTACCCAGCAAATTACTCATCCTACCCAGTCAAACAACTCATCTGGCCCAGCCAAACTACTCATCCGAGCCAGCCAAACTACTCATCCTACCCAGCAAGTTACTCATCCTACCCAGTCAAACAACTCATCTGGCCCAGCCAAACTACTCATCCAAGACAGCCAAACTTCTCATCTTACCCAGCAAATTACTCATCCTACCCAGTCAAACAACTCATCTGGCCCAGCCAAACTACACATCCGAGCCAGCCAAACTACTCATCCTACCCAGCAAGTTACTCATCCTACCCAGTCAAACAACTCATCTGGCCCAGCCAAACTACTCATCCAAGACAGCCAAACTTCTCATCTTACCCAGCAAATTACTCATCCTACCCAGTCAAACAACTCATCTGGCCCAGCCAAACTACTCATCCGAGCCAGCCAAACTTCTTATCCTACTCAGCAAATTACTCATCCTACCCAGTCAAACAATTCATCTGGCCCAGCCAAACTACTCATCCGAGCCAGCCAAACTTCTCATCCTACCCAGCAAATTACTCATCCTACCCAGTCAAACAACTCATCTGGCCCAGCCAAACTACTCATCCGAGCCAGCCAAACTTCTCATCCTACTCAGCAAATTACTCATCCTACCCAGTCAAACAACTCATCTGGCCCAGCCAAACAACTCATCTGGCCCAGCCAAACTTCTCATCCTACTCAGCAAATTACTCATCCTACCCAGTCAAACAACTCATCCGGCCCAGCCAAACTACACATCCGAGCCAGCCAAACTACTCATCCTACCCAGCAAATTACTCATCCTACCCAGTCAAACAACTCATCTGGCCCAGCCAAACTACTCATCCTACCCAGCAAGTTACTCATCCTACCCAGTCAAACAACTCATCTGGCCCAGCCAAACTACTCATCCAAGACAGCCAAACTTCTCATCTTACCCAGCAAATTACTCATCCTACCCAGTCAAACAACTCATCTGGCCCAGCCAAACTACTCATCCGAGCCAGCCAAACTTCTTATCCTACTCAGCAAATTACTCATCCTACCCAGTCAAACAATTCATCTGGCCCAGCCAAACTACTCATCCGAGCCAGCCAAACTTCTCATCCTACCCAGCAAATTACTCATCCTACCCAGTCAAACAACTCATCTGGCCCAGCCAAACTACTCATCCGAGCCAGCCAAACTTCTCATCCTACTCAGCAAATTACTCATCCTACCCAGTCAAACAACTCATCTGGCCCAGCCAAACAACTCATCTGGCCCAGCCAAACTTCTCATCCTACTCAGCAAATTACTCATCCTACCCAGTCAAACAACTCATCCGGCCCAGCCAAACTACTCATCTGACCCAGCCAAAGTACTCATCCTACCCAGCCAAAACTAGTGGTCTTCTGAATATCATCTTAAGTATAAAAAAAAAAATTTCTCCCATTTTAGTTGTATAAATGTAGTAATATTTTATTATAGCACAGCATTTAGGTAAGGCTGACCTTCAATATGTTGTTTGTGTTTAAGTTAAAATTCCGAGAAATAGTTGTGGTTAGGATAAGTGCTTAAGTAGATGGTATAGCTGGAATGACTCTCTCTCTCTCTCTCTCTCTCTCTCGCTCTCTCTCTCTCTTTCTCTCTCTCTCCCCTCAGCTCTGAGATCGTTCTCTTGTATTCTTGAATTGTCCTTCGGTTTTTCACCGTCTTTTCTCAATTATTTGTCATTTAGTTGTGTTTTGTCGATTTTTACGAGTCCATAGTCGATAGTGAACGTCATTTTCTCTATTATTGAAGGCTGGGATACTATTGCCTTGCATTTTCAGATTCGAAAATTCGACTTAGCCAGTAAAAAGACTTCCCTATGTCCTAACTTTGAATAATGGCGCGTTGTTTGAGGCATAATATTAATTTTCTTCATAACCCCATTATAGCTCTCTGTCTGACCAACGTCTAATGATAAATCCGCTTCACAGTTATGTTACAGATGACGCAGGGGCACATCCCCAGGGTCGCAGCTTAGCTCCAAAGGAAGTACTAATTTTAATTTGCTTGCCTTTTCAGTTTCGAGTATGCAACAGAAAAAGAGGTTCATGTCATTCCTGTAATAGTCTCTCCAACAAAGTTTTTGTAATGTAATAACCCTCCTTATCCCTTAAGTTAAGGATATCTTAGCCTCCAGTATTCCTGCATGATCTGTCTCGGGGGTTGTCCTGACAAGGTTTCTTTTTTTGCCAGGTTTGTTTCATCCCGCTCTGAACGCGACACTAACCTTAATAATTCACTTCACCATCTCCTGATTATCCATGAAATGAGCATATCAGCTCTGTACATGGGCAATCAATCCCGTTTCCTTCAGTCGCGGCGGGGTTACTAACCGAATGCGCCTTGTGAGACGGAGGCAGCTAGCTAGAGGTTGGCTACCACGAGAGCTGGACGGGTCTTGGGGCCACGCCCGGGTAAAAAACGTTATAAAAGCAGTGGAGCAGCACATGCGTGAAAATAACTTGGACTGTTGTCTTGGCTTAGACAGTTGTTATAAAATATTAATATATCTGAATAAATAGACACACACTGTCGTATAGAGTTATGAGGTCTATTAGCTTTCAGATAATATTGTAGCCCTCAGATGTTCCATCATCTGAGGAACATTAAAACATCATCTGATCCTTGTTATCATTAAAAGGAACAAAGAGCAAATAATAAGAACCGTTACTCCTATAAATGTTTTAGAGTTTATACAGAACATAATTTCAGCAAGGAACCCAAGCTATTACAGCACAAGTCTTTTCTCACTTACTTGAGATAATTAAAGTTTGTGGTGTATTTGGAACAACCCTTATTGCCATTCCGATCACGGAATAAGGGCGCATTTACGTTCAAGGAGTTTTACAATTGCTTTAATACTGCGACGGTATTGCTTCAAAATAAATTCCTCTCAAACAGTTTCGAAATGTTTCAAAAGCCATCGCATAAGTAATATTACTGAATTTTGTAACTTGATGAAAGTTATAAAGCCCTCAACTAAATTTCATATAAGTATTTTGTATTTTAACTCGATTAGTCCTAGAGTGTCTAACTTTATAGGAGATAGAAAAGGGTTGTGTTGTGAGTATAGGTAACATGAGGTAAGATGAGGTGAGGTAACGTAGAGTAAGGCAGGGACATAAAGATCTTTGTTGTAGGTCCTAGGAGGATCCATTGCGTCACCCGCCCGACGTAAGAATACTCTCTGTTGAAGTAATATAAAGGTACCTCAACGTTATAATGTATTTGAAAGTTCTCTTGATAGGGAGTCCTGTATTAAACCTACTTTCTATTGGGATTATAAAGGACCCAAACCTAGAAAGAAGGAATGCACTGAGATAATTTTTTTAATTGTTTCACAAGCAATCAGCAGGATTATTGCTATAATCACCTTTAAACGATAATATAAAAGGAAATAACATATGGCTTCTTGATAGAGGATTTATGGAAATTTTAGTTCGTAATCTTGCCATATTGACTTTACCTAAAGTAGATTTACTCTCTAACAGAGACTTACACAGGCTTCTACCCTTTACGTTTCTCACATAAGAAAAAGGATAACGAAAAGCAGATAGAGTAGGCAGGAGTAAGGAATGGACATGCTTTGATCCAGAGGTACTTTGGAATATATAAAACGTTATTGCATTGCTTGGTATTATTGAGAAATCAGGAAATGTAAAGGTTTTTGAGCGAATATGAACAAGTTGTTTATCTAGGTCGTATTTTCTTGTCGACAATCTAGAAGCAAAGTAAATATCCCTGTACATACAACAGTGGAAGAAACCAGGCGGAATGATGCTTGGATATTCTGCATATGTAAACATGTTGTGCAGCACAATGGCCTTCATATGCAAGACTTAAGAGTTATTATTGATATACAATTCACTTTAACAAGGCATTATTAAGATCAGAATCTATATAAACTAAATATGCTTTCTGGAATAGGACTGTTACATTGAGAAAGCTTTGGGTGGGTTAATATAAATGAATTAATCTCATTTATAAAGGTGATTTAATTTAAAACAATTTACGACTTACAATTAACACTTTAGGATTAACAATTTACAATTAATAACTTCATCATTTCAGCATTGGTATTTTGTCTATTTTATTAAAAAGTTCCCCTTACTTTGGCAAAGGGATGTAAGGCTAGAAATCCTCTTTAGTGGGATTTATGAGTTTACCTTTTTAAGTAGAGTAGGAACGGGGCAGGAGCGGCACCACCAAGAAGCCACCTGCCCGGCCGAAAAGTACCTTAAAGTGAGCTAGTTTCAAGCAAACCTGAACTTACTCTCCCACCCAAATACCATTTCTCCACAACTGAATTCTTACCTTAAGGACTTCTCTCCCAATTGAAGACTTACTTAAATACAGTTTCCCAAACTAAATGCTTATCAAAGGTCTATATCAAGTGATCTACTTTTAAGCAAATAATAAATTATTTTCTGACCCAAAGATCATTTCTCCCAACGGAATTCTTACCTAAAGGACTTATCCCTAAATTAAAGACATACTTAAAGACGTTGCCCAAACTAAATGCTTACCAAAGGTCTATATCAACTGATCTACTTTTAAGCAAATAATAAATTATTTTCTCACCCAAAGATCATTTCTCCCAACGGAATTCTTACCTAAAGGACTTATCCCTAAATTAAAGACATACTTAAAGACGTTGCCCAAACTAAATGCTTACCAAAGGTCTATATCAAGTGATCTACTTTTAAGCAAATAATAAATTATTTTCTCACCCAAAGATCATTTCTCCCAACGGAATTCTTACCTAAAGGACTTATCCCTAAATTAAATACATACTTAAAGACGTTGCCCAAACTAAATGCTTACCAAAGATCTATATCAAGTGATCTACTTTTAAGCCAATCAGAAATTATTTTCTCACCCAAAGACCATTTCTTTCAACTGAATTCTTACCTAAAGGACTTATACCCAAACTAAAGATTTACGTTAAAACTCTATTGTTAGGTTAACAATTTAGGACGAGATTAGTCAGCGAGAAGTCATTACCTTAACCTGACCATTAACTGTTTGAGAAGGGTGAAAAGTACACACAGAATCCAACATTTTGCTCAAACGTTCACACCTTCTCCCTTCAAACATGCCTAAGACTTATTTCCTAGGCTAAAAAACACGACAAATTTTAAACTCACGGTGGATATGGAAACTAAACATCCCACATTGGGCGTAAACAGTGAGTAACTACCTCTCCTAAATCATTTCAATACCGGCGCACGAAATACCTTTCTAATTTTATTATGCTATAATAATTATAGAGGATAGAGTTCGATAGAATATTTTCTTCAGAACAGACATAGATCCGGCTCTAGTTGTTCAGGCGTCAATGGAGCAGGGGGGAGGGGGTAGTTTAAAACTATATTAGGTTCTTGACTTACGGTGTTGGGAAATTTGAAAGTCCCTTTAATAGCATTAGTTACATACAATATAATATACACACTTTGTTATCCTTTATTAAGCAATACCAAGCCTCCAAAATTGTTTAAAATATAGAAGCATTTGCAGTGTTTTCCAACAAAACTACTTTATTCCCCGGAAGTGCTTTCGTGTTGTACACGGCTTCCGAAAGTAATTTTAGATGCAAGAGGTGAGACAATATTTATTTTGAAACATAGTTTTCCAATAAGATCATTCTGAACGCAAACCCGTCCGCGTTTCATGATTGCAGCGAACAAATACAAACTTTAGCAATAAAACTGAAAACCAATGTCAACATACGTTGACCCTAACCGGAATCGATTTCGTTCCACGCAACCTTGAAAGGTTTGGAATGTCGTCGCCACAAGTCGATTAGGAAGAAATATTCCTAACCCTCCACTAATCCTACCGTGACAGGAGACTTATTGTATAATCTTTCTGATATTTAATGGCCGTCTTCTATTTGAGGTTTATTTTGAGGTTCTTTTCAATGTTACTTAATTATTATTGAGGCAGTCGCTCGGTTAGTTAAGCTGTGGGAAAACGGAGAAAGACTCTAATTTAAGACACACCTTTAGCGAAAAGAAAATTAACTACTACCCGGCTGAAACTTTAAAAAGTTATTTAACGCAGGAGTTTTATGTTTTCATCTACTTGTTCATCTTTACTTTTGTATCCTCTAGTTTTGTTGTTAAATGTAATGTAATTTCCATCACTACTAAATGGGGAACGGAAATACGTGAGAACTGAATAACAAAGTTGTATATTTTGCTACTTTTGTAGTGTCATTTTTAGTGTTGTGTCATTTAAAGAAACGTACAAAGCAAAAACTATGAGGCATTTATCCACAAGAGAAAATAAAATTGTAGGTATAGCACAAAATGTTCAACCGAAAGTTCAAAGTAGATTCAGTTGGGTGGAGGGTGTCTTGTAAATTCAACATTCACCTTGATGGTTTGAAAATCGCTGAAAGTTATTATTTATAAACCAGTTTACCTTATATTACTACTGAAAATTGTATGTTCATAGACCTATGTTTTTTTACATTTAATTTCCTTCAATTTCTGTGATCAACTTCATAAGTATTTTTCCTCTTGTAATTTTTCCCTTTTTAGAATAACTTTCTATCTATGCATGTTTGTCGTTTCACCTTTTATTACGTTTCCACATAGAAAGAATATGAAAAGTTTGTGAATATAGATAAAGCTCATATAAGGGGCAGCATGCATCAAATGTGTAGAGTCATGATCCTGAAGTATACCAATTCCCTATCGATGTCATGAAGAAGTATGTGACTGCTACCCTCTTGTACACAGAAGGTTTAGGAAGGGTGGATCTAATCAGGGAGGTACTGTGAGTAGGGGAGGTTATGACACAGTATGGAGTTACTTAAAGTTTATCCAGAGTGGAGGGAGGAAATCGGAGGTTCTTTATGTAACGCTTTAGGCACTACATTATTTTCCATCGCTCAACCCTTAAGTGTGGTAAGCATTTTATTACATCAAAATTGCATTGACTCAATATTTTTTGTATTTTTCCATTATAACGCATGTTTTATCACCTTTATGTGCATCATCTACTACTGTCTAATAAAATAAGAAAATCTCTGGGAAAGTATAGTAAGTTGAATGTGGGAATTGCCACTGCAAATAACCTAAAGAAATTGTTAGGGAACCATAAAGACGCCATACCTAATGAAGAAAAGTCAGGAATCTACTGCCTGAAGTGTAGCGAGTGTCCTCTGAAATATATAGGTCAAACAAAAAGAAATATTAAAACTAGGGTTAAAGAACATTTTTCCCACGTTAAATATAACAGACCAGAAAAATCTGCGACGGCGAAACATTGTTTAGAAGAAGAGCACGAATTTAAAGTAGGCGATGTAACCTTGTTAAAAAAACGTTGTTAACTGTAGTGAATTGGATGCATGGGAAACTTTGTATATTAATAGGAATAAAAATAATATCGTAAATAGCGAGTCGGGCCCTATTAAAAATTCTATAATAATGTAATTATGGCGACACAAGAAAATTTGATTGTAACTTTTTGGTTAAAATCTTGTAATAATAATAATAATAATTATGAAATATTTATTATCTATTTTGTTCATATGTAATTATGTTTATGGGTAGGAATTTTATTATAATTAATGAGTTAGGTGTAAAATTTCTATTTGATGTATCTTGTTCGAAGTAATGTTAATAATTGTTGTTTTGACAGGTTGGCGTGGAAACGCCTTCATTATAATTATAGAATTGTAACCTTACTTTCACCTTAGTTGTAAGATAGAGTTTATAGTGGCAACACTTACTGATGATGATGAATTTGTCATTGAAACGCGTGTTAGTGAATAAATGAATATTAGTTTTTAGGTCTTGTTGTTGTTGTTGTTGTCGTGTGACAAGTGCAATAAAAACAATAAAAAAAAGAAAAAAAAGTGTTCAGAGAAAGGCAGAGAGAGTCTTTTAAAGAAAGGTATTTTTTAGTCTTGTGTATGTCTTATATTTGTTTTACCAATAACTGCCTCAATATTTCACTACATAAAAGTAAATTCATTTTATAAAGTTGTAAGGCAATCACGAATGTACAGTTCTCATTTAAGAAGCTTCAAATCTTCTGGTAGATTGTAAAAAACAGTCAAATATCTGGTCACCACGTAACTCGGCTTAGGTTGTTTTCTGTAAACAATGCCACGTTCTCCAGGCGCCCACCTCCTAATGTTTCCCCATTCTATTATGTTTCAGTTAAAACGCACAGTATGTTTGTAAAATAGAGCCACACTCAATCATTTGTGTTTGTATCGCCCACACCACAATAAACTACTGAAACAGAATCAGCTGTGGTAGCCTTCTCGATCTACTGCGACGACTATCGATTGTTGCCGCGTATTGCTGTTGAGGTATTTTATTTGAGGTTAGTTTTTGTTGGCTGAGTGATAACTACTGCAGACAGAACTTTATCGTAGAGTATTATTTTTGATTATTTGGAATTGGGCGTGCTGGTCGGGCAAGTTTGTTACACACATAATTATGTTAGAGTTTTAACACAGCGGGAGGGCTTTTCAGCCCGGGGTCGAGCAAAGACTGTCTGTACAAACATAAACAGCGGAAGAGAGTTGCATCAAGAGCTACAGTTACCGAAAAAAGCCTAAACCTTTTAGGAGACCACAAGAGACCTCAGGTATTTGCACCCGAAACCTGCCTCCTTGTTTACAATCCTCCCAGCAAGATGGCGCAATCAGCCACACTGCCTTAGTCAGCATTGCTGTCTTTCAAAAACTTTTGGCTACAACTCATCTCCCTTAGAACAAACTTTCTGTACCCAGCCCACTCTCCCGATATTACAGCACCTGGAAAATGATGAAAGTGAGTTTTCCGTGATGATCCACCAACCACCATCGTCCAACTGCATTAAAAATTACCATGTGTATAACGAGCATAAAACAACCCCTCTTCCTCAAAATGATGCAAAACCTCAAGAATGGTGGAGGTGTTGCCTCAAACGGGAGGTAACATAGAATATGTTTATACCAGAGTGTAACCTACCTAGATTCCTTTTACTTCTATTTGTTTGTAAAACAAAGTGAATACAATTAAAGGAAATTTATTTCAATTGTTCAGTATTGCTTATTTAGGCGCATACGGTAATTAAAAATATTGGATAGCAACCTAATTTATGAAACACAGTTATGGCAGTAAGGTTATTGAAAATGTTGTATATATTTTATTAATGCTTTTGGAATTTAAAAATAATTTACTGAAAATTTTAGTAAGACCTAATATGAATATGCTACTACGTGCAATGTTTGACGCAGTAAAAAAAAAATAAGCCCTTGTGTCCTTCCTCTTTACGGCAGCATTTAATTTAAAATTTTTGATCCATTTTCCGTTTATTTTCAAATGATTAACTGGTAAAGCAATGTAATTCTAAGGCTGTAAAATTGGTTTATAATAGTTATGAAGTTTTTGTTTTATTATCGCATTTGTAGTAAGTTACTATGAAAAGATTTCAAAAATAAGGCTATGTTATGAACCTAAGTGGATTGGTTCCCACGGAATTTAAAATAAAAACAAAAAAAGTCTACAAATGTAAATTTTCCCCGATTCCCCTTCTGAGAGCTACTTATATGGTTTAGGAAATAAACTGGTTGTAATATATAATCGTAAGACGAAATTAGGTATAGTATATTTAATTTTATTCTACTGATCATTTTAAAACATGCCTATAATGAAAACACAAATCCAGCATTGTAGAGATACTCAGAATAAACTCATACTTATAGGCGTTGTAGGCATTAATTGTGTACTCAGCATTGTAGGGATTAATCTAGAATAAACTCATACTTATAGGCATTGTAGGCATTAATTGTGTACTCAGCATTGTAGGGATTAATCTAGAATAAACTCATACTTATAGGCATTGTAGGCATTAATTGTGTACTCAGCATTGTAGGGATTAATCTAGAATAAACTCATACTTATAGGCATTGTAGGCATTAATTGTGTACTCAGCATTGTAGGGATTAATCTAGAATAAACTCATACTTATAGGCATTGTAGGCATTAATTGTGTACTCAGCATTGTAGGGATTAATCTAGAATAAACTCATACTTATAGGCAATGTAGGCATTAATTGTGTACTCAGCATTGTAGGGATTAATCTAGAATAAACTCATACTTATAGGCATTAATTGTGTACTCACCATTGTAGGGATTAATCTAGAATAAACTCATACTTATAGGCATTGTAGGCATTAATTGTGTACTCAGCATTGTAGGGATTAATCTAGAATAAACTCATACTTATAGGCATTGTAGGCATTAATTATGTACTCAGCATTGTAGGGATTAATCTAGAATAAACTCATACTTATAGGCATTGTAGGCATTAATTGTGTACTCAGCATTGTAGGGATTAATCTAGAATAAACTCATACTTATAGGCATTGTAGGCATTAATTGTGTACTCAGCATTGTAGGGATTAATCTAGAATAAACTCATACTTATAGGCATTAATTGTGTACTCAGCATTGTAGGGATTAATCTAGAATAAACTCATACTTATAGGCATTAATTGTGTACTCACCATTGTAGGGATTAATCTAGAATAAACTCATACTTATAGGCATTGTAGGCATTAATTGTGTACTCAGCATTGTAGGGATTAATCTAGAATAAACTCATAAAGAACAAGTTTAACCAAACGTGTTAAACTTTGTTTGACCAAACGTGTTTCTATGACCAATACTTCATCAATGAAAGTCTAGTGAAGTCAGTAGGGTCATATCACAGAAAACCAAATTCAACCCTTTCTCTATCTTTTTATGTAAGTAGTCTATACAAATAAACACGTATTTGAAGGTTCAGATTTTACTCGTGGGGAACCATCACATAGCCAACATGCAGTTCTCCACCTACAAGAGCCAAAGTAAGTCTGCACACATTTCCCCTTAAAACAGATTTAGCCTTCCTAAGCAAGCCAACAATCCATCGCTATATTACGCAAGAAGTCACTCACTCGCCTCGGTGGTATGAACATACCCACAAGCAACCTGTAATTCCACGACGTTCTATGTGGTTCTATACACCACAACCGTTACACAATAAACACATTTTATAAGTTTACAACTCCCAGCGTAAAGCGGTTCTCTTGTAGTTCGCGACAAGGGCAATAATATTACCATAAACATGTAACTTTTACCGTTGTGAAAATATTCCGGACTAGCTGTAGATCCACGAAGCAGGAAATACACACTACGTTTGTGTGTATTCAGCACCAATACATTGCGACGCATTTTACTGAGAGCCGCATCAGTTGTACATATGATCTGTTGAAACGAATCTTTGAGAGAACATCGAAACACATTTATTTCATATGTTGTGTTATGTATTGTTTCAATTTCTATAGAGCAAATATCAGTAAGACATATCTGAGAATTTCCAGATAATGATGGCTACGATTTCTACGTATTAGAGTTACTTTTTCGAGGGGATAAGTTTGATATACCAGTGTGTGTGTATAACACTGATATATAAGTATATATATATATATCAGTGTTATACACACACACTCGTATATCAAACTTCTTTTCTCATATTAGAGTTACTTTTTCGAGGGGAGAAGTTTGATATAAGAGTGTGTGTGTGTATAGCACTGATATATAAGTATATATATATATATATATATATATATATATATATATATATATATATATATATATTATACACGTTTCTGTGACGGATATTTTCCTGAGAACAAAATTATTGCAATGGATATTAATGTATCATTAATTGATGTAGTATCACTGCTGTACGAATTAATTTTCTATACGACACCGTATGGTGTCGCTAGGAGCTTTCGAAAAGCACAGGCGATGCTTTACAACTCGTATCTATTGTTATTAAATATGATCTATAGAAAGCACACTTTATTAAAAGTGACACTTGTAGTGTCCATGATGTATTTCTAATCGTCGAAGATTAAATTAAGTATGGGCGACTAAGTATGAGTGGCATGCAGGGACGATAATGTATGGGTTACAGAGTAGAAGTAGATATTTTGGCAACTAAATAGGAGTGACTAAGTAGGGGCAAGTAAGCACGAGCGACAATGTAGTGGCTATTAAACTTGAGCGACTAAGTATGGGTGACTATGTAGGGGCGACTATGAATGGGTGGTTATGCAGAGGTGGATGTATTGGCGACTAAATAGGAGCATATGGTATGTGCGCATGGGTAGGGCCGATGGATAGGTAGAGGTATTGACGACTAAATAGGAACAAATGGTATGAGCGCCTATGTAGGGCCTATGGATAAGTAGATGTATTGACGACTAAATAGAAGCAAAATGGTATGAGCGCCTATGTAGGGTTGATGGCTAAATAGATGTATCTATGACTAAATAGAAGCAAATGTTATGAGCGGCTATGTAGGGCTGATGAATAAGTAGATGTATCTATGACTAAATAGGAGCAAATGGTATGAGCACCTATGTAGGGTTGATGGATAAATAGATGTATCTATGACTAAATAGAAGCAAATGGTATGATCGGCTAAGTAGGGCTGATGTATAGGTAGATGAATTAACGACTAAAAGGGAGCAAATGGTATGAGAACCTATGTAGGGCTGATGGATATGAAGATGTATTGACGACTAAATAGAAGCAAATGGTATAGGCGCCTATGTAGGGTTGATGGATAAATAGATGTATCTATGACTAAATAGAAGCAAATGGTATGAGCGGCTATGTAGGGCTGATGGATATGAAGATGTATTGACGACTAAATAGAAGCAAATGGTATAGGCGCCTATGTAGGGCCGATGGATAGGTAGATGTATTGGCGACTAAATAAGAGCAAATGGTATGAGCGCCTATGTAGGGCCGATGGATAGGTAGATGTATTGATGACTAAATAGGAGCAAATGGTAAGAGCGTTTATGTAGGGCGATGGATAGGTAGATATATTGACGAGTAAATAGGCGCAAATGGTATGAGCGCCTATGTAGGGCCGATGGATACGAAGATGTATTGACGACTAAATAGGAGCAAATGGTATGAGCGCCTATGTAGGGTTGATGGGTAGGTAGATGTATCTATGACTAAATAGAAGCAAATGGTATGAGCGGCTATGTAGGGCTGATGGATAGGTAGATGTATTAACGACTAAATAGGAGCAAATGGTATGAGCGCCTATGTAGGGTTGATGGGAAGATAGATGTATCTATGACTAAATAGAAGCAAATGGTATGAGCGCCTATGTAGGGTTGATGGGTAGGTAGATGTATCTATGACTAAATAGAAGCAAATGGTATGAGCGCCTATGTAGGGTTGATGGGTAGGTAGATGTATCTATGACTAAATAGAAGCAAATGGTATGAGCGCCTATGTAGGGCCGATGGATACGAAGATGTATTGACGACTAAATAGAAGCAAATGGTATGATCGGCTATGTAGGGCAGATGGATAGGTAGATGTATCTATGACTAAAGAGAAACAAATGGTATGAGCGGCTATGTAGGGCTGATGGATAGGTAGATGTATTAACGACTAAAAGAGAGCAAATGGTATGATAACCTATGAAGGCCTGATGGATATGAAGATGTATTGAAGACTAGATAGAAGCAAATGGTAAAGGCGCCTATGTAGGGCCGATGGATAGGTAGATGTATTGACGACTAAATAGAAGCAAATGGTATAGACGAATATGTAGGGCCGATGGATAGGTAGATGTATTGACGACTAAATAGGAGCAAATGGTAAGAGCGCTCATGTAGCGCCGATGGATAGGTAGATGTATTGACGACTAAATAGGAGCAAATGGTATGAGCGTCAATGTTTGGCTGATGAATAGGTAGATTTATTGACGACTAAATAGAAGCATATGGTATCAGCGCCTATGTTGGGCCGATGGATAGGTAGATGTATTGACGACTAAATAGGAGCAAAAGGTATGAGCGAATATATAGGGCCGATGGATAGGTAGATGTATTGAAGACTAAATAGGAGTAAATAGTATGAGCGCCTATGTAGGGCCGATGGATAGGTAGATGTATTGACGACTAAATAGGAGCAAATGGTATGAGCGACTATGTAGGGTCGATGGATACGTAGATGTATTGACAACTAAAAAGGAGCAAATGGTATGAGAGCCTAAGTAAGGCTGATGGATAGGTAGATGAATTGACGACTAAATATTAGCAAATGGTGTGAGCGCCTATGTAGGGCCGATGGATAGGTAGATAAGCCTATACTGACGACTAAATAGGAGAAAATGGAATGAGCGCTTATGTAGGGACAATGGATAGGTTGATGTATTGACAACTAAATAGAAGCAAATGGTATGAGCGCATATGTAGGGCCGATGGATAGGTAGATATACTGACGACTAAATATTAGCAAAAGATATGATCGTCTATGTAGGACCGATGGATAGGTAGATGTATTGACGACTAAATAGGAGCAAATGGTATGAGCGCCTATGTAGGGCCGATGGATAGGTAGATATACTGACGACTATATAGGAGCAAAAGGTATGATCGTCTATGTAGGGCCGATGGATAGGTAGATGTATTGACGACTAAATTGGAGCAAATGGTATGAGCGTCAATGTTTGGCTGATGGATAGATAGATATATTGACGACTAAATAGAAGCATATGGTATCAGCGCCTATGTTGGGCCGATGGATAGGTAGATGTATTGACGACTAAATAGGAGCAAATGGTATGATAGAATATGTAGGGCCGATGGATAGGTAGATGTATTGAAGACTAAATAGGAGTAAATAGTATGAGCGCCTATGTAGGGCCGATGGATAGGTAGATGTATTGACGACTAAATAGGAGCAAATGGTATGAGCGACTATGTAGGGTCGATGGATACGTAGATGTATTGACAACTAAAAAGGAGCAAATGGTATGAGAGCCTAAGTAAGGCTGATGGATAGGTAGATGAATTGACGACTAAATATTAGCAAATGGTGTGAGCGCCTATGTAGGGCCGATGGATAGGTAGATAAGCCTATACTGACGACTAAATAGGAGAAAATGGAATGAGCGCTTATGTAGGGACAATGGATAGGTTGATGTATTGACAACTAAATAGAAGCAAATGGTATGAGCGCATATGTAGGGCCGATGGATAGGTAGATATACTGACGACTAAATATTAGCAAAAGATATGATCGTCTATGTAGGACCGATGGATAGGTAGATGTATTGACGACTAAATAGGAGCAAATGGTATGAGCGCCTATGTAGGGCCGATGGATAGGTAGATATACTGACGACTATATAGGAGCAAAAGGTATGATCGTCTATGTAGGGCCGATGGATAGGTAGATGTATTGACGACTAAATTGGAGCAAATGGTATGAGCGTCAATGTTTGGCTGATGGATAGATAGATATATTGACGACTAAATAGAAGCATATGGTATCAGCGCCTATGTTGGGCCGATGGATAGGTAGATGTATTGACGACTAAATAGGAGCAAATGGTATGATAGAATATGTAGGGCCGATGGATAGGTAGATGTATTGAAGACTAAATAGGAGTAAATGGTATGAGCGGTTATGTAGGGCCGATGGATAGGTAGATGTATTGACGACTAAATAGGAGCAAATGGTATGAGCGACTATGTAGGGTCGATGGATACGTAGATATACTGAAGACTAAATAGGAGCAAAAGATATGATCGTCTATGTAGGACCGATGGATAGGTAGATGTATTGACGACTAAATAGGAGCAAATGGTATGAGCGCCTATGTAGGGTTGATGGGTAGATAGATGTATCTATGACTAAATAGAAGCAAATGGTATGAGCGCCTATGTAGGGTTGATGGGTAGGTAGATGTATCTATGACTAAATAGAAGCAAATGGTATGAGCGCCTATGTAGGGTTGATGGGTAGGTAGATGTATCTATGACTAAATAGAAGCAAATGGTATGAGCGCCTATGTAGGGCCGATGGATACGAAGATGTATTGACGACTAAATAGAAGCAAATGGTATGATTGGCTATGTAGGGTTGATGGATAGGTAGATGTATTGACGACTAAATAGAAGCAAATGGTATAGACGCCTATGTAGGGCCGATGGATAGGTAGACGTATTGACGACTAAATAGGAGCAAATGGTAAGAGCGCCTATGTAGGGCCGATGGATAGGTAGATGTATCTATGACTAAATAGAAGCAAATGGTATGAGCGGCTATGTAGGGCTGATGGATAGGTAGATGTATTAACGACTAAAAGAGAGCAAATGGTATGAGAACCTATGAAGGCCTGATGGATATGAAGATGTATTGACGACTAAATAGAAGCAAATGGTATAGGCGCCTATGTAGGGCCGATGGATATGTAGATGTATTGACGACTAAATAGAAGCAAATGGTATAGACGCCTATGTAGGGCCGATGGATAGGTAGATGTATTGACGACTAAATAGGAGCAAATGGTAAGAGCGCCTATGTAGGGCCGATGGATAGGTAGATGTATTGACGACTAAATAGGAGCAAATGGTATGAGCGTCAATGTTTGGCTGATGGATAGGTAGATATATTGACGACTAAATAGAAGCATATGGTATCAGCGCCTATGTTGGGCCGATGGATAGGTAGATGTATTGACGACTAAATACGAGCAAATGGTATGAGCGAATATGTAGGGCCGATGGATAGGTAGATGTATTGAAGACTAAATAGGAGTAAATGGTATGAGCGCCTATGTAGGGCCGATGGATAGGTAGATGTATTGACGACTAAAAAGGAGAAAACGGAATGAGCGCTTATGTAGGGACGATGGATAGGATGATGTATTGACAACTAAATAGAAGCAAATGGTATAAGCGCATATGTAGGGCCGATGGATAGGTAGATGTATTGACGACTAAATAGGAGCAAATGGTATGAGCGCCTATGTAGGGCCGATGGATAGGTAGATATACTGACGACTAAATATTAGCAAAAGATATGATCGTCTATGTAGGACCGATGGATAGGTAGATGTATTGACGACTAAATAGGAGCAAATGGTATGAGCGCCTATGTAGGGCCGATGGATAGGTAGATATACTGACGACTATATAGGAGCAAAAGGTATGATCGTCTATGTAGGGCCGATGGATAGGTAGATGTATTGACGACTAAATTGGAGCAAATGGTATGAGCGTCAATGTTTGGCTGATGGATAGATAGATATATTGACGACTAAATAGAAGCATATGGTATCAGCGCCTATGTTGGGCCGATGGATAGGTAGATGTATTGACGACTAAATAGGAGCAAATGGTATGATAGAATATGTAGGGCCGATGGATAGGTAGATGTATTAAAGACTAAATAGGAGTAAATGGTATGAGCGGTTATGTAGGGCCGATGGATAGGTAGATGTATTGACGACTAAATAGGAGCAAATGGTATGAGCGACTATGTAGGGTCGATGGATACGTAGATATACTGAAGACTAAATAGGAGCAAAAGATATGATCGTCTATGTAGGACCGATGGATAGGTAGATGTATTGACGACTAAATAGGAGCAAATGGTATGAGCGCCTATGTAGGGTTGATGGGTAGATAGATGTATCTATGACTAAATAGAAGCAAATGGTATGAGCGCCTATGTAGGGTTGATGGGTAGGTAGATGTATCTATGACTAAATAGAAGCAAATGGTATGAGCGCCTATGTAGGGTTGATGGGTAGGTAGATGTATCTATGACTAAATAGAAGCAAATGGTATGAGCGCCTATGTAGGGCCGATGGATACGAAGATGTATTGACGACTAAATAGAAGCAAATGGTATGATCGGCTATATAGGCTTGATGGATAGGTAGATGTATTGACGACTAAATAGAAGCAAATGGTATAGACGCCTATGTAGGGCCGATGGATAGGTAGACGTATTGACGACTAAATAGGAGCAAATGGTAAGAGCGCCTATGTAGGGCCGATGGATAGGTAGATGTATCTATGACTAAATAGAAGCAAATGGTATGAGCGGCTATGTAGGGCTGATGGATAGGTAGATGTATTAACGACTAAAAGAGAGCAAATGGTATGAGAACCAATGAAGGCCTGATGGATATGAAGATGTATTGACGACTAAATAGAAGCAAATGGTATAGGCGCCTATGTAGGGCCGATGGATATGTAGATGTATTGACGACTAAATAGAAGCAAATGGTATAGACGCCTATGTAGGGCCGATGGATAGGTAGATGTATTGACGACTAAATAGGAGCAAATGGTAAGAGCGCCTATGTAGGGCCGATGGATAGGTAGATGTATTGACGACTAAATAGGAGCAAATGGTATGAGCGTCAATGTTTGGCTGATGGATAGGTAGATATATTGACGACTAAATAGAAGCATATGGTATCAGCGCCTATGTTGGGCCGATGGATAGGTAGATGTATTGACGACTAAATACGAGCAAATGGTATGAGCGAATATGTAGGGCCGATGGATAGGTAGATGTATTGAAGACTAAATAGGAGTAAATGGTATGAGCGCCTATGTAGGGCCGATGGATAGGTAGATGTATTGACGACTAAAAAGGAGAAAACGGAATGAGCGCTTATGTAGGGACGATGGATAGGTTGATGTATTGACAACTAAATAGAAGCAAATGGTATAAGCGCATATGTAGGGCCGATGGATAGGTAGATGTATTGACGACTAAATAGGAGCAAATGGTATGAGCGCCTATGTAGGGCCGATGGATAGGTAGATATACTGACGACTATATAGGAGCAAAAGGTATGATCGTCTATGTAGGGCCGATGGATAGGTAGATGTATTGACGACTAAATAGGAGCAAATGGTATGAGCGTCAATGTTTGGCTGATGGATAGGTAGATATATTGACGACTAAATAGAAGCATATGGTATCAGCGCCTATGTTGGGCCGATGGATAGGTAGATGTATTGACGACTAAATAGGAGCAAATGGTATGATAGATTATGTAGGGCCGATGAATAGGTAGATGTATTGAAGACTAAATAGGAGTAAATGGTATGAGCGCCTATGTAGGGCCGATGGATAGGTAGATGTATTGACGACTAAATAGGAGCAAATGGTATGAGCGACTATGTAGGGTCGATGGATACGTAAATGTATTGACAACTAAAAAGGAGCAAATGGTATGAGAGCCTAAGTAAAGCTGATGGATAGGTAGATGAATTGACGACTAAATATTAGCAAATGGTGTGAGCGCCTATGTAGGGCCGATGAATAGGTAGATAAGCCTATACTGACGACTAAATAGGAGAAAATGGAATGAGCGCTTATGTAGGGACGATGGATAGGTTGATGTATTGACAACTAAATAGAAGCAAATGGTATGAGCGCATATGTAGGGCCGATGGATAGGTAGATGTATTGACGACTAAATAGGAGCAAATGGTATGAGCGCCTATGTAGGGCCGATGGATAGGTACATGTATTGATGACTAAATAGGAGAAAATGGTAAGAGTGTTTATGTAGGACGATGGATAGGTAGATATATTGACGAGTAAATAGGCGCAAATGGTATGAGCGCCTATGTAGGGTTGATGGGTAGATAGATGTATCTATGACTAAATAGAAGCAAATGGTATGAGCGCCTATGTAGGGTTTATGGGTAGGTAGATGTATCTATGACTAAATAGAAGCAAATGGTATGAGCGGCTATGTAGGGCTGATGGATAGGTAGATGTATTAACGACTAAATAGGAGCAAATGGTATGAGCGCCTATGTAGGGTTGATGGGTAGATAGATGTATCTATGACTAAATAGAAGCAAATGGTATGAGCGCCTATGTAGGGTTGATGGGTAGGTAGATGTATCTATGACTAAATAAAAGCAAATGGTATGAGCGCCTATGTAGGGTTGATGGGTAGGTAGATGTATCTATGACTAAATAGAAGCAAATGGTATGAGCGCCTATGTAGGGCCGATGGATACGAAGATGTAATGACGACTAAATAGAAGCAAATGGTATGATTGGCTATGTAGGGTTGATGGATAGGTAGATGTATTGACGACTAAATAGAAGCAAATGGTATAGACGCCTATGTAGGGCCGATGGATAGGTAGACGTATTGACGACTAAATAGGAGCAAATGGTAAGAGCGCCTATGTAGGGCCGATGGATAGGTAGATGTATCTATGACTAAATAGAAGCAAATGGTATGGGCGGCTATGTAGGGCTGATGGATAGGTAGATGTATTAACGACTAAAAGAGAGCAAATGGTATGAGAACCTATGAAGGCCTGATGGATATGAAGATGTATTGACGACTAAATAGAAGCAAATGGTATAGGCGCCTATGTAGGGCCGATGGATAGGTAGATGTATTGACGACTAAATAGAAGCAAATGGTATAGACGCCTATGTAGGGCCGATGGATAGGTAGATGTATTGACGACTAAATAGGAGCAAATGGTATGAGCGTCAATGTTTTGCTGATTTATTGGTAGATATATTGACGACTAAATAGAAGCATATGGTATCAGCGCCTATGTTTGGCCGATGGATAGGTAGATGTATTGACGACTAAATAGGAGCAAATGGTATGAGCGAATATGTAGGGCCGATGGATAGGTAGATGTATTGAAGACTAAATAGGAGCAAATGGTATGAGCGTCAATGTTTTGCTGATTTATAGGTAGATATATTGACGACTAAATAGAAGCATATGGTATCAGCGCCTATGTTGGGCCGATGGATAGGTAGATGTATTGACGACTAAATAGGAGCAAATGGTATGAGCGAATATGTTTGGCTGATGGATTGGTAGATATATTGACGACTAAATAGAAGCATATGGTATCAGCGCCTATGTTGGGCCGATGGATAGGTAGATGTATTGACGACTAAATACGAGCAAATGGTATGAGCGAATATGTAGGGCCGATGGATAGGTAGATGTATTGAAGACTAAATAGGAGTAAGTGGTATGAGCGCCTATGTAGGGCCGATGGATAGGTAGATGTATTGACGACTAAATAGGAGAAAACGGAATGAGCGCTTATGTAGGGACGATGGATAGGTTGATGTATTGACAACTAAATAGAAGCAAATGGTATGAGCGCATATGTAGGGCCGATGGATAGGTAGATATACTGACGACTAAATAGGAGCAAAAGATATGATCGTCTATGTAGGACCGATGGATAGGTAGATGTATTGACGACTAAATAGGAGCAAATGGTATGAGCGCCTATGTAGGGCCGATGGATAGGTAGATATACTGACGACTATATAGGAGCAAAAGGTATGATCGTCTATGTAGGGCCGATGGATAGGTAGATGTATTGACGACTAAATAGGAGCAAATGGTATGAGCGTCAATGTTTGGCTGATGGATAGGTAGATATATTGACGACTAAATAGAAGCATATGGTATCAGCGCCTATGTTGGGCCGATGGATAGGTAGATGTATTGACGACTAAATAGGAGCAAATGGTATGATAGAATATGTAGGGCCGATGGATAGGTAGATGTATTGAAGACTAAATAGGAGTAAATGGTATGAGCGCCTATGTAGGTCCGATGGATAGGTAGATGTATTGACGACTAAATAGGAGCAAATGGTATGAGCGACTATGTAGGGTCGATGGATACGTAGATGTATTGACAACTAAAAAGGAGCAAATGGTATGAGAGCCTAAGTAAAGCTGATGGATAGCTAGATGAATTGACGACTAAATATTAGCAAATGGTGTGAGCGCCTATGTAGGGCCGATGGATAGGTAGATAAGCCTATACTGACGACTAAATAGGAGAAAATGGAATGAGCGCTTATGTAGGGACGATGGATAGGTTGATGTATTGACAACTAAATAGAAGCAAATGGTATGAGCGCATATGTAGGGCCGATGGATAGGTAGATATACTGACGACTAAATAGGAGCAAAAGATATGATCGTCTATGTAGGACCGATGGATAGGTAGATGTATTGAAGACTAAATAGGAGCAAATGGTATGAGCGCCTATGTAGGGCTGATGGATAGGTAGATGTATTGATGACTAAATAGGAGAAAATGGTAAGAGTGTTTATGTAGGACGATGGATAGGTAGATATATTGACGAGTATATAGGCGCAAATGGTATGAGCGCCTATGTAGGGCCGATGGATACGAAGATGTATTGACGTCTAAATAGGAGCAAAAGGTATGAGCGCCTATGTAGGGTTGATGGGTAGGTAGATGTATCTATGACTAAATAGAAGCAAATGGTATGAGCGGCTATGTAGGGCTGATGGATAGGTAGATGTATTAACGACTAAATAGGAGCAAATGGTATGAGCGCCTATGTAGGGTTGATGGGTAGATAGATGTATCTATGACTAAATAGAAGCAAATGGTATGAGCGCCTATGTAGGGTTGATGGGTAGGTAGATGTATCTGTGACTAAATAGAAGCAAATGGTATGAGCGCCTATGTAGGGTTGATGGGTAGGTAGATGTATCTATGACTAAATAGAAGCAAATGGTATGAGCGCCTATGTAGGGCCGATGGATACGAAGATGTATTGACGACTAAATAGAAGCAAATGGTATGATTGGCTATGTAGGGTTGATGGATAGGTAGATGTATCGACGACTAAATAGAAGCAAATGGTATAGACGCCTATGTAGGGCCGATGGATAGGTAGACGTATTGACGACTAAATAGGAGCAAATGGTAAGAGCGCCTATGTAGGGCCGATGGATAGGTAGATGTATCTATGACTAAATAGAAGCAAATGGTATGAGCGGCTATGTAGGGCTGATGGATAGGTAGATGTATTAACGACTAAAAGAGAGCAAATGGTATGAGAACCTATGAAGGCCTGATGGATATGAAGATGTATTGACGACTAAATAGAAGCAAATGGTATAGGCGCCTATGTAGGGCCGATGGATAGGTAGATGTATTGACGACTAAATAGAAGCAAATGGTATAGACGCCTATGTAGGGCCGAAGGATAGGTAGATGTATTGACGACTAAATAGGGGCAAATGGTAAAAGCGCCTATGTAGGGCCGATGGATAGGTAGATGTATTGACGACTAAATAGGAGCAAATGGTATGAGCGTCAATGTTTTGCTGATTTATAGGTAGATATATTGACGACTAAATAGAAGCATATGGTATCAGCGCCTATGTTGGGCCGATGGATAGGTAGATGTATTGACGACTAAAAAGGAGCAAATGGTATGAGCGAATATGTAGGGCCGATGGATAGGTAGATGTGTTGAAGACTAAATAGGAGCAAATGGTATGAGCGTCAATGTTTTGCTGTTTTATAGGTAGATATATTGACGACTAAATAGAAGCATATGGTATCAGCGCCTACGTTGGGCCGATGGATAGGTAGATGTATTGACGACTAAATAGGACCAAATGGTATGAGCGAATATGTTTGGCTGATGGATAGGTAGATATATTGACGACTAAATAGAAGCATATGGTATCAGCGCCTATGTTGGGCCGATGGATAGGTAGATGTATTGACGACTAAATACGAGCAAATGGTATGAGCGATTATGTAGGGCCGATGGATAGGTAGATGTATTGAAGACTAAATAGGAGTAAATGGTATGAGCGCCTATGTAGGGCCGATGGATAGGTAGATGTATTGACGACTAAATAGGAGAAAACGGAATGAGCGCTTATGTAGGGACGATGGATAGGTTGATGTATTGACAACTAAATAGAAGCAAATGGTATGAGCGCATATGTAGGGCCGATGGATAGGTAGATATACTGACGACTAAATAGGAGCAAAAGATATGATCGTCTATGTAGGACCGTGGATAGGTAGATGTATTGACGACTAAATAGGAGCAAATGGTATGAGCGCCTATATAGGGTCGATGGATAGGTAGATATACTGACGACTATATAGGAGCAAAAGGTATGATCGTCTATGTAGGGCCGATGGATAGGTAGATGTATTGACGACTAAATAGGAGCAAATGGTATGAGCGTCAATGTGTGGCTGATGGATAGGTAGATATATTGACGACTAAATAGAAGCATATGGTATCAGCGCCTATGTTGGGCCGATGGATAGGTAGATGTATTGACGACTAAATAGGAGCAAATGGTATGATAGAATATGTAGGGCCGATGGATAGGTAGATGTATTGAAGACTAAATAGGAGTAAATGGTATGAGCGCCTATGTAGGGCCGATGGATAGGTAGATGTATTGACGACTAAATAGGAGCAAATGGTATGAGCGACTATGTAGGGTCGATGGATACGTAGATGTATTGACAACTAAAAAGGAGCAAATGGTATGAGAGCCTAAGTAAAGCTGATGGATAGGTAGATGAATTGACGACTAAATATTAGCAAATGGTGTGAGCGCCTATGTAGGGCCGATGGATAGGTAGATAAGCCTATACTGACGACTAAATAGGAGAAAATGGAATGAGCGCCTATGTAGGGACGATGGATAGGTTGATGTATTGACAACCAAATAGAAGCAAATGGTATGAGCGCATATGTAGGGCCGATGGATAGGTAGATATACTGACGACTAAATAGGAGCAAAAGATATGATCGTCTATGTAGGACCGATGGATAGGTAGATGTATTGACGACTAAATAGGAGCAAATGGTATGAGCGCCTATGTAGGGCCGATGGATAGGTAGATGTATTGATGACTAAATAGGAGAAAATGGTAAGAGTGTTTATGTAGGACGATGGATAGGTAGATATATTGACGAGTAAATAGGCGCAAATGGTATGAGCGCCTATGTAGGGCCGATGGATACGAAGATGTATTGACGACTAAATAGGAGCAAATGGTATGAGCGCCTATGTAGGGTTGATGGGTAGGTAGATGTATCTATGACTAAATAGAAGCAAATGGTATGAGCGGCTATGTAGGGCTGATGGATAGGTAGATGTATTAAAGACTAAATAGGAGCAAATGGTATGAGCGCCTATGTAGGGTTGATGGGTAGATAGATGTATCTATGACTAAATAGAAGCAAATGGTATGAGCGCCTATGTAGGGTTGATGGGTAGGTAGATGTATCTATGACTAAATAGAAGCAAATGGTATGAGCGCCTATGTAGGGTTGATGGGTAGGTAGATGTATCTATGACTAAATAGAAGCAAATGGTATGAGCGCCATTGTAGGGCCGATGGATACGAAGATGTATTGACGACTAAATAGGAGCAAATGGTATGAGCGCCTATGTAGGGTTGATGGGTAGGTAGATGTATCTATGACTAAATAGAAGCAAATGGTATGATTGGCTATGTAGGGTTGATGGATAGGTAGATGTATTGACGACTAAATAGAAGCATATGGTATCAGCGCCTATGTTGGGCCGATGGATAGGTAGATGTATTGACGACTAAAAAGGAGCAAATGGTATGAGCGAATATGTAGGGCCGATGGATAGGTAGATGTATTGAAGACTAAATAGGAGCAAATGGTATGAGCGTCAATGTTTTGCTGATTTATAGGTAGATATATTGACGACTAAATAGAAGCATATGGTATCAGCGCCTACGTTGGGCCGAAGGATAGGTAGATGTATTGACGACTAAATAGGACCAAATGGTATGAGCGAATATGTTTGGCTGATGGATAGGTAGATATATTGACGACTAAATAGAAGCATATGGTATCAGCGCCTATGTTGGGCCGATGGATAGGTAGATGTATTGACGACTAAATACGAGCAAATGGTATGAGCGAATATGTAGGGCCGATGGATAGGTAGATGTATTGAAGACTAAATAGGAGTAAATGGTATGAGCGCCTATGTAGGGCCGATGGATAGGTAGATGTATTGACGACTAAATAGGAGAAAACGGAATGAGCGCTTATGTAGGGACGATGGATAGGTTGATGTATTGACAACTAAATAGAAGCAAATGGTATGAGCGCATATGTAGGGCCGATGGATAGGTAGATATACTGACGACTAAATAGGAGCAAAAGATATGATCGTCTATGTAGGACCGATGGATAGGTAGATGTATTGACGACTAAATAGGAGCAAATGGTATGAGCGCCTATGTAGGGTCGATGGATAGGTAGATATACTGACGACTATATAGGAGCAAAAGGTATGATCGTCTATGTAGGGCCGATGGATAGGTAGATGTATTGACGACTAAATAGGAGCAAATGTTATGAGCGTCAATGTTTGGCTGATGGATAGGTAGATATATTGACGACTAAATAGAAGCATATGGTATCAGCGCCTATGTTGGGCCGATGAATAGGTAGATGTATTGACGACTAAATAGGAGCAAATGGTATGATAGAATATGTAGGGCCGATGGATAGGTAGATGTATTGAAGACTAAATAGGAGTAAATGGTATGAGCGCCTATGTAGGGCCGATGGATAGGTAGATGTATTGACGACTAAATAGGAGCAAATGGTATGAGCGACTATGTAGGGTCGATGGATACGTAGATGTATTGACAACTATAAAGGAGCAAATGGTATGAGAGCCTAAGTAAAGCTGATGGATAGCTAGATGAATTGACGACTAAATATTAGCAAATGGTGTGAGCGCCTATGTAGGGCCGATGGATAGGTAGATAAGCCTATACTGACGACTAAATAGGAGAAAATGGAATGAGCGCTTATGTAGGGACGATGGATAGGTTGATGTATTGACAACTAAATAGAAGCAAATGGTATGAGCGCATATGTAGGGCCGATGGATAGGTAGATATACTGACGACTAAATAGGAGCAAAAGATATGATCGTCTATGTAGGACCGATGGATAGGTAGATGTATTGACGACTAAATAGGAGCAAATGGTATGAGCGCCTATGTAGGGCCGATGGATAGGTAGATGTATTGATGACTAAATAGGAGAAAATGGTAAGAGTGTTTATGTAGGACGATGGATAGGTAGATATGTTGACGAGTAAATAGGCGCAAATGGTATGAGCGCCTATGTAGGGCCGATGGATAGGTAGATAAGCCTATACTGACGACTAAATAGGAGAAAATGGAATGAGCGCTTATGTAGGGACGATGGATAGGTTGATGTATTGACAACTAAATAGAAGCAAATGGTATGAGCGCATATGTAGGGCTGATGGATAGGTAGATGTATTAAAGACTAAATAGGAGCAAATGGTATGAGCGCCTATGTAGGGTTGATGGGTAGATCGATGTATCTATGACTAAATAGAAGCAAATGGTATGAGCGCCTATGTAGGGTTGATGGGTAGGTAGATGTATCTATGACTAAATAGAAGCAAATGGTATGAGCGCCTATGTAGGGTTGACGGGTAGGTAGATGTATCTATGACTAAATAGAAGCAAATGGTATGAGCGCCATTGTAGGGCCGATGGATACGAAGATGTATTGACGACTAAATAGAAGCAAATGGTATGATTGGCTATGTAGGGTTGATGGATAGGTAGATGTATTGACGACTAAATAGAAGCAAATGGTATAGACGCCTATGTAGGGCCGATGGATAGGTAGACGTATTGACGACTAAATAGGAGCAAATGGTAAGAGCGCCTATGTAGGGCCGATGGATAGGTAGATGTATCTATGACTAAATAGAAGCAAATGGTATGAGCGGCTATGTAGGGCTGATGGATAGGTAGATGTATTAACGAATAAAAGAGAGCAAATGGTATGAGAACCTATGAAGGCCTGATGGATATGAAGATGTATTGACGACTAAATAGAAGCAAATGGTATAGGCTCCTATGTAGGGCCGATGGATAGGTAGATGTATTGACGACTAAATAGAAGCAAATGGTATAGACGCCTATGTAGGGCCGATGGATAGGTAGATGTATTGACGACTAAATAGGAGCAAATGGTAAGAGCGCCTATGTAGGGCCGATGGATAGGTAGATGTATTGACGACTAAATAGGAGCAAATGGTATGAGCGTCAATGTTTTGCTGATTTATAGGTAGATATATTGACGACTAAATAGAAGCATATGGTATCAGCGCCTATGTTGGGCCGATGGATAGGTAGATGTATTGACGACTAAATAGGAGCAAATGGTATGAGCGAATATGTAGGGCCGATGGATAGGTAGATGTATTGAAGACTAAATAGGAGTAAATGGTATGAGCGCCTATGTAGGGCCGATGGATAGGTAGATGTATTGACGACTAAATAGGAGCAAATGGTATGAGCGACTATGTAGGGTCGATGGTTACGTAGATGTATTGACAACTAAAAAGGAGCAAATGGTATGAGAGCCTAAGTAAGGCTGATGGATAGGTAGATGAATTGACGACTAAATATTAGCAAATGGTGTGAGCGCCTATGTAGGGCCGATGGATAGGTAGATAAGCCTATACTGACGACTAAATAGGAGAAAATTATATGAGCGCCTATGTAGGGCCAAAGGATAGGTAGATGTACTGACGACTAAATAGAAGCAAATGTTATAGACGCCTATGTAGGGCCGATGGATAGGTAGATGTATTGACGACTAAATAGGAGCAAATGGTAAGAGCGCCTATGTAGGGCAGATGGATAGGTAGATGTATCTATGACTAAATAGAAGCAAATGGTATGAGCGGCTATGTAGGGCTGATGGATAGGTATATGTATTTACGACTAAAAGAGAGCAAATGGTATGAGAACCTATTAAGGCCTGATGGATATGAAGATGTATTGACGACTTAATAGAAGCAAATGGTATAGGCGCCTATGTAGGGCCGATGGATAGGTAGATGTATTGACGACTAAATAGAAGCAAATGGTATAGACGCCTATGTAGGGCCGATGGATAGGTAGATGTATTGACGACTAAATAGGAGCAAATGGTAAGAGCGCCTATGTAGGGCCGATGGATAGGTAGATGTATTGACGATAAATAGGAGCAAATGGTATGAGCGTCAATGTTTGGCTGATGGATAGGTAGATATATTGACGACTAAATAGAAGCATATGGTATCAGCGCCTATGTTGGGCCGATGGATAAGTAGATGTATTGACGACTAAATAGGAGCAAATGGTATGAGCGAGTATGTAGGGCCGATGGATAGGTAGATGTATTGAAGACTAAATAGGAGTAAATGGTATGAGCGCCTATGTAGGGCCGATGGATAGGTAGATGTATTGATGACTAAATAGGAGCAAATGGTATGAGCGCCTATGTAGGGTCGATGGATACGTAGATGTATTGACAACTAAAAAGGAGCAAATGGAATGAGAGCCTAAGTAAGGCTGATGGATAGGTAGATGAATTGACGACTAAATATTAGCAAATGGTGTGAGCGCCTATGTAGGGCCGATGGATAGGTAGATAAGCCTATACTGACGACTAAATAGGAGAAAATGGAATGAGCGCTTATGTAGGGACGATGGATAGGTTGATGTATTGACAACTAAATAGAAGCAAATGGTATGAGCGCATATGTAGGGCCGATGGATAGGTAGATATACTGACGACTAAATAGGAGCAAAAGATATGATCGTCTATGTAGGGCCGATGGATAGGTAGATGTATTGACGACTAAATAGGAGCAAATGGTATGAGCGCCTATTTAGGGCCGATGGATAGGTAGATATACTGACGACTAAATAGAAGCAAATGGTATGAGCGCCTATGTAGGGCCGATGGATAGGTAGATAGGCCTATACTGACGACTAAATATGAGCAAATAATATGAGCGCCTATGTAGGGCCAAAGGATAGGTAGATGTATTGACGACTAAACAGGAGTAAAAGGTATGAGCGAAAATGTAGGGCGGATTAATAGGTAGATGTATTGATGACTAAATAAGAGCAAAAGTTATGAGCGCCTATGTAGGGGAGATGGATAGGTAGATTTATTGATGGCTAAATAGGAGCAAATGGTATGACCGCCTATATAGGGCCGATGGATAGGTAGATGTATTGACGACTAAATAGGAGCAAAAGGTATAAGCGAATATGTAGGGCCGATGGATAGGTAGATGTATTGACTACTAAATAGGAGCAAATGGTATGAGCACCTATGTAGGGCCGATGGATAGGTATATGTTGTTGAAGACTAAATAGATGCAAATTATCATTAGGTCCTATGTAGAACAGACTATGCATGAAGGAATATGTTGCGGTGACCGGGCGTGCGCGACTAGGTAATGGTGACTATTTAAGGGGGACTATGTAGAACTAATATTTAGTAATTATGGACGACACATGTAAGGGTGACTATCCAGGGGAAATCATGTAGAAGCGACTATAGGTGACCTTGTCACCCACAATCATGCAGGTGACCTTGTAGTTGATAAGGTGATAAAACGGTTGACAAAATCTGTAATAAAAGAAATGTTTTCATTTCGACAATGATGTGAAAATGATGAAAAAGTGAAACAATAATAGTAAATGAGAAGAGTTGCTTGAGAAACGTTTATAAGCAACATCGTTACAATAACAGCAACACCAAGTTACGTTATGCTTGACCTTCCCGATGCAACGACGCTCTCTACATAACTAATTATCCCGCGGCAGAATAACCATACCAACTCATTTAAGCTCCGAGCCTTTATACTTCTTGTTTGAAGCAATTAGCCGCTACAAAAAGCCGAGACGGCTGCACAATGGAGCTAATTAATTATATTATAAACAAAAAATACATCCTTATTTCTTATTTCTGGATGTGATTTATACTTCAAAAAGTTCAAAATATAATTTTCCTTTACAGAAGTAAGATCCTGCTTTGAAAAAAAACATACATGTAAAACAATGAATAAGAAAAGTGAAATCTTTTACTTTTTTCGTAGCTAGCGTTACCCAATGAGCGTTACTGCGCCTGAAATCATAATTTTATAATGAAATATGGGATTTAATTAATTAATTTTCCATTAAAAAATCAAATCAAACATCTAAATAATTATATTTCATTAACGGCAATTCTAGTGGATAGACAACGTTTTTCGTCATTTCATTAGGTGTATAAACACATAAATGCTTAGGGGTCCCAACACGTGAGCACCCAAAATATATTTATCCGTGCAAAGAGCGCTAATGTTCCAAATTTAATCCAAATATTTTTAATTCCAAATTTATTAATCCAATTTTTTTTAATTCCAAATTTAATTTTGGTCAATGATTGTCCTTGTGCTTTGTTTATGGTTATCGCGAATGCAAGACGCAAAAGAAATTGTAGTCGTTTGAAATCAAAGGGTAAATCAGATGAAGCGGAGAAGACGAACGGAAAGCGAAAAGAAACTAAAACACAGTGCAAGCGGCAATAAAGTGTATAAATAGTAACAAACAAAAATAACAGTTCATACATAGAAAAGAAAATGGAAAATTGCAAGGAAATTCCCTTCCTACTTTTCCACCTAATAATGTTATTCTAACATTTATATATATTATTTGTAATTATAAAATTTTACTTTTTTGACTTAAGTAGGAATTGACTTAGACATTTTTTTCATACTGCTTGTTAAATATAAAATCAACAAGTAACAACAAATCTGTTTACTTTCTCATGAAAGAAACAACAGACTCTATTAACACACTGCACACTTCACATTAGCCAGCGAAACGATTTAAAACTATATAAAATATCAAATTTTTATATCCTCCAAAGGGACAGTCAACAAATGTTTCGATTTAAGTTGTGAATCATTACCTATAGTTTTACTGATAATCTGAAAACGGAGTTGGAAGACTGAAAACATTCACATAACATTTAACTCCAACTGAAAAAGTATCATTTCAGCAGACACTCCCCCTGCCTATCAATTTGCCTGACACACAAGGCCCAGGTGTGTCTCTGGGGTTGATTAATTCCTGTAATAACTTTCCCTTTCAATTTAAATGCAGGTAATTTTATTGTTCTCTGAAACTAATGCTGGCTTAATTCTTCGTGTTTAATATTATTTCTGTGGGAAAAAAATAAAAACTATGTAAACATAGAGTTGCATAACCTTATAATATGACGTAGCGGCTCTTGGTCCTTCGGATTTCAGGTTTGCTCATATGTCTTAGCTCTGGTAAAGTAATCTACAGTCACTACAAACGCCCGGTGTTTGTTTGTAGCACAGCAAACAAACAGAATTCTGTTTAGGAATGCAATGAAACACTTTTGTTTTTCTACAGACTTTTTCTGACAATTTTAAGCGATTCCATTTAAATGAGTTGTGACGAAATACTGTTTCGTCTTCAAGCTATTGTATCAAAGCAGGCTTATTATATAGTTATGCTGTATGACCTATTATTACATTACGCCAAAAATAGCAGTTATTTCCTATTTATAGGTATTTGCCGTTTCCCCTTAGGTTATTGTAAAGGATTATCTTAAAATATTTACCAAGCGAGATAAATTGAGTAATTTACATAAGATATTTGCTAATATATGAGCCTAATGCATACATTGCAAATACAAACAATGTATAATATACTGTACACTATTGATATTATGTTACAGAGTAAAGGTTAGGTGTCTGCAGAGCAACGAATGGATCTCGCACCGATTCTACCCAGGTACAACGGAAATTACTGAGTAAAGGTTAGGTGTCTGCAGAGCAACAAATGAATCTCGCACCGATTCTACCGAGGTACAACGGAAATTACTGAGTAAAGGTTAGGTGTCTGCAGAGGAACGAATGGATCTCGCACCGATTCTACCGAGGTACAACGGAAATTACTGAGTAAAGGTTAGGTGTCTGCAGAGCAACGAATGGATCTCGCACCGATTCTACCTAGGTACAACGGAAATTACTGAGTAAAGGTTAGGTGTCTGCAGAGCAACGAATGGATGTCGCACCGATTCTACCGAGGTACAACGGAAATTACTGAGTAAAGGTTAGGTGTCTGCCGAGCAACGAATGGATCTCGCACCGATTCTACCGAGGTACAACGGAAATTTCCATTTTTTCCAATACGTTGATAATGAATTCGATCACAGGCAATTTTGTTTTTTTAAAACACTCAATGCTTCGAATTTCTTTCCGAAATTCCTTTTCAAGAGCTCAATTTTAATTAAACAACTATACAACATAACTTACTATTTATAAAATACACAACATTACATAAAACATAATAGAACAACTATTATTGTTGTAATATATTGTGGTAATAATACAACAAATTATAAAACTCTTAATAAATATTAATTTTCAAGTCAAATTTTTTCTATCACAATAAAACAGACAAATCACAGATACATACACTAACACATCTACTATTAATAATAGAGTCAACATTATAAATTTCTAAAAACACACAAAAAACCTATAAAAATTTATTGTTGAATCAAAATTGAGCTCTTGAAAAGGAATTTCGGAAAGAAATTGAGTGTTTTAAAAAAGCAAAATTGTCTGTGATCTGTCATTAGCCTATATACAAAAATTAATAGTTAATAAAAGACATTAAATGAAACTAATATTATTTTTGTTTGTACTTGGCAATGTTTCAAAAACCCTGTAATATGAAATTATACAGTTTTGTGGGGTTTTATTATTAGAGGATGTTTGATTCGCCTATATTAAAAATGCTTTTTATATACATCAGAATTAATAATGCCAGAACAAAGGTCAATGGTTAATGTTATAGCTCCCTGATAGTGGCACCCTGTGGTCGGTGACCTTCTGTCACTTTACGTCAACCGAGCGTCCATTATTTTCTCTCAAAATAGTTTGAAATAAGTCTCTCTATAAAAGTGACAACGATCGTAGGATTAAACCCTTGGCATCACTCTGCGTTATAAGGGAAAGCCGGAAACCAAAGTAGAGGAGCAAGTGAATAAACAAACAGATTTGCTGGAAATTTGTTTACATCAATATGGAGCAATAACTATATAGGAATGGAAGTGAAAAACAGAGTTTACAAAGTAGTAACACCATTAATGTCATACGCAGCCTAAACAAAACCTGAATCAGCAAAGACAAAGGGAAAGCGTAAAAGAGAAATGAAAGTCCTCAGAAGAATTGGTGGGTAACCACTCATAGCTACAGCAGAGAGCTCATACATAAGACGTAGATGCAAGATGGGAAAAACTGAATAATGTTTTTAAAAATGTAAGTTTTTACAATATTGCAAAATCTAAAGTTAGGATAGTCGTAAACTAATGTAAAAGTGATTAATTAAATAATGGGTGATGAAAAGAAGAAGAGAGTGGAATGACAATAAAAGCAGAATGAATGAAGGTAGAGTAGTAAGAACTGAGCGAGATTGTTCGACAATATGAAGGCGATCGGTGAGAAGAGTAGGAAAACGATGGAACGACAATTAGAGATAGATCGTAATATAAGAAATCTAAATAATGCCTATATAAAAGAAGAGAAATATTAAATTGATAAAATATATAAAAAAACAAACAATAATAATGCACAGTAGTAATTGTTAGTAATATTATTATTATTATTATACTTATTATTTTATAATAATAATAATAATAATAATATAAATAATAAACATAATAACAATAAATATTATTAATTATAATAGTAATAACAATCATATATATTATTGTGAAATTATAAAGTATAATTTTTCTTGTAATACTATCTACAGTTCCTTTAATTTAATCACATTTGATGGTTAAGAAAATTAGGAGAAACTAGGAGCTTCTGTTCGCGGCACCGAGTGTAGCTGTATTAGCGGCACGCACGGCTACCTCCGGCTTGTCCTCCGTATGTGTGCGTCACAAGCAATAACATGTAATTATACTTTAATAAGGAACTTAACACGATTCAAAAGTAACTCGAAGGTTTTGGTTTATTTCCAATTAAATTTTGTAAATATTTTTAAATATTTAAAAGTAATTGCATATTTTGTCGACTTCAATATAAGAATTAGTTTTATTACCTGTTTATACTTTGTTCAATGTTTTTCTATTTATAAATGACCTTGACCTATAGAGACTATTTAGTAAAGAATAATATTAGTGAGGCTTAATTTTAGTTCTAGTTAAATGTAGTGTTTCCATTTAAATGTAACTATATAAACGTAGCAATTTAAATGCAAAGCTAGGTAGAGCCAGGGATATATTGCTGTTTGGATACAAAGTTCAAAATTATAATTTGATAACGTTTAATACTCTAAGGTAAATACTCAAAGATTTCACTCGATACATCACTAAACACTTCTTTATTCGATCACAAAGTTTTAAGTTATGTATCAAGCAACGAATATGGTACAGTACTAAAACAAGTCAAACCACAAAGCAATCTTATTCTAAAAAACAGAATAAGATGTTATATATGCTATGAGGTTAACATAACAAATATTACCTCCCTGAGCAGGGACGTTTTCTTTTTCAATTCCTTCTATTAGTTTAAACTCTTCTTATATATATATATATTTTGTTCAAAATTTTAATCAATAATGAAATACATTTTATTCATCCACACTAGTTTTAATACATTTTTTTAAGACTTGTAGTGGATGAAACTTGAGGCTAATACACTTTCTACAAATATTATTTCAATAATTAGTTCTAATAAATTAATTTTACTTTATATAAGAGAACAACCTTTCACTAAAGGGGCAAGTTATGCAGTTTAATTATTTCGTCCCATTGGCAATAAAATAAGTGATAGTATATTATTTCATAAAACAGCTGATTTTATTTTATAGGTTATATGGTAGAACAGCTGTTTTAAGGCATATTATAATATAATAACGTATAATGTTATTAATGTATAATACAATGAAATGTAATGTATAGTGTATAATGTTTAACGCATATTTTATTATAATAATTATAATTATTTAATAAAACCTTTAAAACAGTTTGTCTTTGTTGACGTACGTAGGAATCGACTTAAATTTTTAGACATATATTACTTTTTTTCAATACTTTTCCCCCTGTAACCTATAAGTAACTGAGGTTTAAATGAGTTTGGAATAGTTTTTTAACTTTTTTGAATAGCCTCTATACATTGATTTAAATAATAAAATAAATTACATTCACTTGAATATATGCTCAATCATAAATAAAATTGAACAGGATACCATAAAAATATACTAAAAGCTACTGTAAAATGCTTTTATTACATTTTGGTTGCATCAATATTTTTTGAAACTTTGTACGAGGCAAGCTCTAACGTTCATTTATATTGTTGTTAGGGATGGGCCGATTCCGATTCTCGATTCCAGGAATCGTCGATTCTAGGTGGTATCGAGGAATCGTCGATACTCGATTCTTCATTCATAAAAGCGTCGATTCCGATTCCTATTTTGTTAACTATTAAAATATGTGTGTGGAGTAATTTATTGGAAAAATAATTAATTACCAACTATGTCTTATTTATGTATTAGTTATTTGAATGAATTAAATGATTAAAGTAAACGAAAATATTATTATTTATGAAGCAACAGCAATCAAGATCGTAACCATTTCCGGTCGTTTGACATCGCTCGTCGCTCTTTCTCTCTCTCTCTCTCTCTCTGTCTCTCTCTCTCTCACTAAATGTCAGAACAAAACACAAAAAAATACAGTAAAAACTCGATTAACCGTCACCGTCGGAACCGTGGCCATGACGGTTGAGCGAATAGACGGATAACAGAAACACTGTATTATTCCTCCGAAACTTAACCTTAATAAATTATATTATAGACAGATATCACTCTCACGGTTGAAGGTTTTGTGTAGCCTAATACATTAAAACAGAACTTTTAAAAGGTTTTGTCATATGACCAAGATGTTAACTAAATTAATTATTAGAGAACTAGCATGTAAGCTAATATAACTTGAAAGAATCGAGAATCGAATAAAGAATCGAGAATCGAAAGGAAAATTTTAGAATCGGAATCGGAATCGAAAATTTTAGGAATCGGCCCATCCCTAATTGTTGTTGTAATTAAAATATGTCTGCGTAAGCCTATTACTGTTAGACTGATAAGTTGTTTCGGAGACTGAATAAACCAGTTTCGTTATGGACTTCATATAGAATAGACTTTAAAGTAGACCTAAAATAACTAGACTAATTTCAATTATACTTTCACATAAATTAGTTTCATTTTGAGCGCAATCTTTTAGTATTTCGTGCTGTTTAGTTGTTCTCGTTATCAAAGCTCTATCTCACAATGTGTAGAGCCTTTGAAATGGTTCCTCTATAAGGGAATTATTTCACTGAATAATTGGTGGTTTGTCAAGTATTTAACTAAACCAGAAAATACAAGAGTACGGAATTATTAATTCCATAAGGAAATATAATATGCGTATAGGTTCGTATAAAATATAATTCCGTTCCTATAAATTACTATTATTCCTATAACAAAAACAAAAGCTCTTCAAGTAAACTTGTTGCGTAGGATTTCCATCTACTTCCACCTTACGAATCACTAAGCTAAGTAGTTATTTAGAATAGGCCTCAAGAATCTGCCATTAAAAGCTTTAAGAACAGATGGCAGTTGCGTGACAAATGAAGATTTCAAAATAGATCATGACGTTTATGGTAGTTACATCCAATTGGTTCAGTGTATTGGAACTTGGTTGCATAGTATATTAAGTAACATTAAATATGTACTAAATCGTAACAATGTACAGTAAAAGTTCTTTCATCAGGAACGTTCTATTAACCGGCACAAAAACCAATCCGTACAGTACCATACTTTGTTGTTGTAAGATGTGACTCGTCGGAAACACAGAACAAAACAGATGTCAATTCACCAACCTAACCAAAAAATAGTTCAAGAAAAAGTAAAGGTTTCATGAAGCAATGCTGCAGCAACTTTTACAACGCGGTTAACGTTTGTTGAAAGTGAGAACTGTCAGCCAGTATAGGTTTGGCGCAGAAAGAAATCTTCGGTGTGCCTGGATACAAGTGAATCTTGAAATAACAAAATATGCTTTCTTTATTATCATATGAGACATAAAAGAACGGTGGAAGAGGTTAAGACTGGTGAGACAACGTAATAGAATGTACGTACTTAAGTGTAGCATCGTAAGGAGCAATATGAAAAATGATTACTGAAGTAACCTGTACAAGATGACGTCACATTCACACGAAAGCGTGTCTCAATCCGTAGATGAACGAATTTTGATCTGAAGGTTTCAGAGTGAAATACACGACTCTTATTGCAAACAGCTGTCTTACTAGGATGATTCGAGGTTATGTTTAAGTCAAATTTTCGAATTAATTTTCTTATACATCCACAAATAGCGAATGTTTGATTAAATTGTTTAAGTTATTGTATTAGGTCGTATTATATTGTATAAAGTCATGATTTCTTAAGGCAGATGTTTTGATTGCTTGTAGGTTATGTTTTTGTGTATGTTGTACATAAAATGACAGTTAGGATGTATGACTAAGGGATGTTATATTTTCCCCATAATAGTTAACGATATATTTATCTAATACAGTACCTTTAAGTCTACCAGTCATATGGGCTTAGGGGCAAAGGAATAAGAAAAAAAATGTGGATGCGTTAATAGATTAAAGGGATGATTAGGTAAGGGAGATTGTATTTCCATGGTAAAGCTAGAAGGAAAAAATATGGTTCCTGTGGGAAGGGTCACTAATCTGACACAGATAGTTTGGGGTATTAATAAAACAAAGAATAAAATATTTTAAATTTTATAAACAATGTTTGAGCTGGCTTGTGAGTTAAGGTTATAAACAAAAGAAATATACAAAAGCCACAAGTTAGAAAACCTAATTTTCATTGTTTCAATGACTTATGTCACCATCATCAGTGACGCTCCACAAAAATATAGCCGTGGTTGTAAATTTGGCAATGCCCAGATCCGGTTCTAACTTTTGTAAAACTATTATAGGTAATATTTCATTTCTATAATTAAAGTTATATGTTTGTGGTAGCACCACTGATGATGACGTGAGTCATTGAAACGCGTATGAAAATAAAGTTTTATAATTGTGAGTTGTGTATATTTCTTGTGTTTATTTTGTATTTTATAAAAAAACAATCATTTAAAAACAGTTTTTATTTCGATTAAAAGGAACGTGAGCAGCTTGAAAATGGAAATATTTTAAATTTAAGTTCAAGTAAAATTTGAAAGCAAGGTTGACATAAATATATCAGCTTTCCGTTGTAAGTCCAATGGTTGTCTGTTGATAAGACGCAATGAAGTGGTGAATTCCTAACATCAAAGGAATATCTTTGTAGAAGTGAAACCATACATTTTTATGGCTTTCTTGGCGGCCGGAGCTAAGAAGAAACCAGAGTTTGGCATCCCACCAAGACATATTTCCTACGCAAATGTATTCAAGCCGTTTTCTATGTACGAGGCTATTCGCGGCTTTATGGTAATGTCTCTTCTAGGGCTCCTACACGCATATTATTCTTATATTTCTAATGTTGTTTGGGCGCTAAAAGTCGTGTTTGTGGTTTTCAAGGCATAAACGGTTTTATTAAGTTTCATACTTTCTCACATCGTCAAAAATCTATATAGTTGTGCTTGCTTCGAAACTTTATCATGCATTTAATCAAACTAATCCGGCTGACAGCGATACACGAAGGTAACATTAGAAAAGCTTTCCCATTACACACATTAGAAAAATAATAACAATAATTAAATATCTATTCCAGTAAAGCCTAGTTAAAAAGAGTTTTAAGTGGATTCAAACATTTTTTGTTCACGTATAATAATCTCTGTGTTGACAGAAAAATTATACGGGTTAAAATCTTCAAGCTGGCGACACATTCAAATCATCACGCTCAAACCTCCTATAAATTTGTAAAATGATCTGCATACAACTATTGTAGCTTTAACTAAGTGATAACATATTATTTCATACAACAGCTGATTTTATGTTGGAGAACAGCTGTTTTAACACATAGGTTATGTCACTGGATCAATTGTACATTATTACATTAGCATGCTATTACTCATTATGTTTTATCAGTTAATATAATAACTTATGTTTGAATACATCTTATTCAAACAAGATGTATTGTAAATCTTATAATAAATATTATTATATAATAAACATTTTAGGTATTTTTATCCCAATTGTGAAAGTGAGCTTCTGACAATTTAAAATACGATTTCAATAATTTCGGTAAATAGAAAGTTTGATAAAAAATGTTTCAAGATCTGATTAAAGTACTCTAATAAATAAATACTTTTATTAAAAATTACTACTTTAACTGGAGTCTAATAAAATATTATACAAATATAACATCACTTCTGTTAGCCAGTGTCACGCGCCATTTTACTTGTAATAGTAGAGGTTTTAATGTGTTTTTTAGGATTCATGATTTTGCTTAGATTCCCCTTAGAAGAGTCGAATAGATTATGAATGCATTTGGTCCCATGTTATGAAATACAGGCATCAAGCGTGAATAGCAAGGGTCTTATACATTAATTTGACCAAATTGTTGATGGTATAATTTTATAAAATTGAGGAGGAGAGAAGGAATGGAAGTAAATTGAGTCAATAAAAGTGACATAATGATCCCCTGGCTTTGGCCAAAAAGGAGAAAATAAGGCGTAAAATTGTTCAGAATCCCTTACCTGATGTAGACCAATTTTTTCTTGAATCGATAGTCTGTCTTTCTTTGATATTTCTTTCATATCGTTGTTTAATAATATATATATATATATATATATATATATATATATATATATATATATATATATATCTTACACTATAATGTACTTAAACGGGAATCTTTCTCTGGATATATATGAGTTGACTTTCAGGGATCTTAATTATTTCCCTGGGGAAAATAGGCAGACGTAAATTAAGTCCCTGAAAGTCGACACGCATATATATATATAAAGAACAAAAGTCAAAATACAAATACAAGAATTGACTTTTGTTCTTTATTAATACACAAGAAAACATATTGCGATATTTATATATATAGGCTATATAAGATTCTTGTGTAAGTACACTATGGTGTAAATGATAAGCGAATACAAGAAAACAATGTTGCAAATTTATATATATAGATTTATATTTCTGCATATAGACATATATATTTATTAAATTTATTATAATTATAGAATAATAACTAAAAATTCTAAATAACATTATTTATTTTTTATTATATTATTATATTTATGCGTATATATATGCGTATAGACACTTTTATTAAGATATTATAAAATATGTTAGAAAATAAACCTTTTTTTAATGTGATCTAGTAAGTACCATAGTAAAGAAAGAGATAGCTAATCCTTCAAATCCGTTGAACTTAATGGAATATTTAAACGAAGACCAGTTTTAATCCTTCTGTCTTGCAGAGACTGAAATGCTTCTCTTACAATTCAATTTGTCTGGATCTCGCTGAATTTAAAATTTCCATAATCTTCAGAAGATATTAATCAAATGAATAACCTAGTTGCGACGTTCTTTGTGTAACGAAGAAAGGTTTTTAATCAAATTGGATAGTAAGTGATTGAATGAAGTGTTTTTGTAATTGCATAAAAGTTATATGTTACCAAAATTAATAAAGTAATGTTAAAAATATTTCTCTTTTTGTTTAAATGTTTACGGGATTATGTGATATTATTTTTCTGTAGTTATCTTGCCAATAGATTGTCTGGTACCTATTCGTGAAATCACTTGTTTATATATTTACTGACATTTACACTCAGATCTTGCACTATTTACACCATAAATTTTCACTTCTAATAATAAACTAGACTAAGGACTCGTAGCTGTATTTCCTGCTTTTTATTTATTACAATAAAATGAAATTAAATACTTACTGTTAAACTCGCTTTAATTGTGTAAATAATAAATTATTATTGTGATTTTAATAGCAATCATTTTATGCTGGAATCACATTAATATTTCTTGCCAATTAATGATTTTTGCGGAACTATTTTCATATTTGTTTATTATTTACATTCAGCATTATTTTTACTGCACACTATTGCCAAATACTTTTACACAAAAACGCAGACTTCCTCAGTTAGATATACTTCAACAATTCAATTGAACAATCATAATAAAATAAATAAACAATCCAATTCACATCAGCTGTTCACTTCAGCTGACAGTATTGCTACCTGGTATATTTAATACTATCCGGCATATAGAGCCCACTTATTACATCAGCTGACAGTATTGCTACCTGGTATATTTAATACTATCCGGCATATAGAGCCCACTTATTACTTCAGCTGACAGTATTGCTACCGGGTATATTTAATACTATCCGGCATATAGAGCCCACTTATTACTTCAGCTGACAGTATTGCTACCTGGTATATTTAATACTATCCGGCATATAGAGCCCACTTATTACTTCAGCTGAAAGTATTGCTACCTGGTATATTTAATACTATCCGGCATATAGAGCCCACTTATTACTTCAGCTGACAGTATTGCTACCTGGTATATTTAATACTATCCGGCATATAGAGCCCACTTATTACTTCAGCTGACAGTATTGCTACCTGGTATATTTAATACTATCCGGCATATAGACCCCACTTATTACTTCAGCTGACAGTATTGCTACCTGGTATATTTAATACTATCCGGCATATAGAGCCCACTTATTACTTCAGCTGACAGTATTGCTACCTGGTATATTTAATACTATCCGGCATATAGAGCCCACTTATTACTTCAGCTGACAGAATTGCTACCTGGTATATTTAATACTATCCGGCATATAGAGCCCACTTATTACTTCAGCTGACAGTATTGCTACCTGGTATATTTAATACTATCCGGCATATAGAGCCCACTTATTACTTCAGCTGACAGTATTGCTACCTGGTATTTTTAATACTATCCGGCATATAGAGCCCACTTATTACTTCAGCTGACATTTTTGCTACCTGGTATATTTAATACTATCCGGCATATAGAGCCCACTTATTACTTCAGCTGACAGTATTGCTACCTGGTATATTTAATACTATCCGGCATATAGAGCCAACTTATTATTAAACCCACTTTAGTGATGTATCCATTAGAAAACCATTGGATCTAGCAATGCCAGTGGGGCGAAGCCCAAGTAGTTTTTTACATGTTTCTTAGTTTTTCCACCGTTTTTTAGCCGTCAAGCTTTAAAATGAATCTAGTTAAGCTATTTAAAATCCTATCTTGTTCCTTGCTCGAGAAATTTCATGGTGACCTATTTGCTTCCGGCATTAAGTATATAAGTATATATAGGTTTAATATACTCTCCGCCTATCTAGTCTCCCCAACATTCCCAATACACGTTTAACCCGTATAATCTCCTTTACTCTCCTTATACGATTACAAAGTATATAATCCCCGTCTACATCCTCAATATACTCTCCATTTATAAAACCTTTTTTATATTCCTAGTAGAATACTTACCTTGAAAATCCATATTCAAATCGGGTTTGCATTTTAGCATTTCCGACTATAAAACCTGTCAACAAACGAAGCTACTCTGGGACGAAACGGGTAAAGTTTGCTTTCAAATAATCTCGCCAATAGCAAAGTTGTTTGTAAGGCCTCGGATATAATGATGTCGGCTTACGTCATACATTACGGCCTTCTCCAAACTTTGAACGCTTAACTTTGACACAGCCTAAGTGCCATAAAAGCCTAAATAAGCCGCAACGTGACTGACTAAATGAACCGATTAAACCCCATTGTTGTTGCGACTTTACGAGTCAGCCATAAAAAAATGCAAAAGTTATAAAAACATATAGTCTATATTATGTTACACATTTGCATACTTTTCAGTGCTGTAGTTAGTAACAAAACATTGCTTTATATTATGGTGCTTGGATTTTGTATTTGAAAGCAGCGAATCATTTTAATATTGTATTGAAAATATGTATGGGGTTTACTTGTAGTTAAAAAATAAACTTAATTTGAAGTATATTTGACCTTGTCTCTATTTTTAGCTACTTTTTATAAACATCCGTAAGGAGGATATTATTAGGGATGGTCGATCCAGTGACTTTAACGGATCGGTGATTTTAGTGACAGCGCCAAACTTGGATGTGTGACTTTTAGCGGTGACAAGGGATGCTAAAACGCTCTGTATGTGCCAATAACAGACAGTATTACCACATTGATGAAATGATTCCACACCACGCTTTTTACTTTTTTGGTAAGTTAATTTTATTTAAAAATAATCTCCTACGTAATTAACAACAAGCTACCGAGTGCGAAATAGCGTCTACTGTACACAACACTGTCTCTTTCATGACACCTGACACACATCGTTCACCCACATACTACGTAATTGAGTAGACTAAGTTACCACGATAAATTAGGCAATTACAGCCGTGATTAAATATCAGTAACTTTTCAGCCAGCGACGACGATAAACGACACTTCTTACCGTTGGCGACGCGAGCCGAGCGGTAAGAGTAGAGACAGTGACAGCGACAAATCAACCAATGACAGCCACGGTAAAATATCAGTAACGTTCTAGCCAGCGACGGCGACGTTTTGCCCATTCACAACAGAGACATCCTCCGATTGATACGATGTAACTGGAACTGGGATTTTCTAAATTTTGTCACTGGTACCACCGGCGACAAAAACGAATATCAGTGACAAGTCTCCGTTATATCGATATCTAGATATTATAAGGTACGGTAAAATGCATTAAATAACCGTATTGAATCGAATAGTATTCTTCTCAGAGTTTAAAATATTCGAAACGTTCGCTTAGAGTTTAAAGTTGCAATAGTTTATAGCAAAAGTAACAGTGTCGAAACAAGTTCATTTAACCGTACTTGAGAGATGATCACGACCCTGAACAAGTGATGACTCAATACTTAAATTTTTACGTGGGTTTTTGCGCCCAAGGATTTGATGCCTGCGATGTTAGTTTCACAAAGATTGGTCGTTATATCTTCATATAAATATCTTGATATGACGGTGTTATTAATCAGTTACAAGAAGGACCTAATGCGATCAAAACGTCGACAAGAATTTACTAAAACACTTTCAATTTTGTATTTTATTTCGTCAAAATCCTTTTATTGTTTCACATCCCTGACCTAATCCTAGTTAATCCCATCCTTATTATAACATTTTACGAAACTTTACGGTTGTAACTTGAGTAGTAGAAGTTTTAGTACCTTCCACGACAAATCTCTACTTATACCAAATGTGAATATACACACTAACCTTAGAGAACAAACCAATCCTCTAATGGTAGAGTTGGAACTTCACCTGTTAGTAGGCTACCCGCCTGATTAACAAATGTCTCCCATGAGGAAGGAAGGAGCGTGAATATACACACTAACCTTAGAGCACAAACCAATCCTCTAATGGTAGAGTTGGAACTTCACCTGTTAGTAGGCTACCCGCCTGATTAACAAATGTCTCCCATGAGGAAGGAAGGAGCGTGAATATACACACTAACCTTAGAGCACAAACCAATCCTCTAATGGTAGAGTTGGAACTTCACCTGTTAGTAGGCTACCCGCCTGATTAACAAATGTCTCCCATGAGGAAGGAAGGAGCGTGAATATACACACTAACCTTAGAGCACAAACCAATCCTCTAATGGTAGAGTTGGAACTTCACCTGTTAGTAGGCTACCCGCCTGATTAACAAATGTCTCCCATGAGGAAGGAAGGAGCGTGAATATACACACTAACCTTAGAGCACAAACCAATCCTCTAATGGTAGAGTTGGAACTTCACCTGTTAGTAGGCTACCCGCCTGATTAACAAATGTCTCCCATGAGGAAGGAAGGAGCGTGAATATACACACTAACCTTAGAGCACAAACCAATCCTCTAATGGTAGAGTTGGAACTTCACCTGTTAGTAGGCTACCCGCCTGATTAACAAATGTCTCCCATGAGGAAGGAAGGAGCGTGAATATACACACTAACCTTAGAGCACAAACCAATCCTCTAATGGTAGAGTTGGAACTTCACCTGTTAGTAGGCTACCCGCCTGATTACAAAATGTCTCCCATGAAGGAGGAAGGAGCGTGAATATACACACTAACCTTAAAGCACCAACGAATCCTCTAATGGTACAGTAAGGATTTTGCCTGTTAGTAGGCTACCCGCCTGATTACTAAATGTCTCCCATGAAGGAGGAAGGAGCGTGAATATACACACTAACCTTAAAGCACCAACGAATCCTCTAATGGTACAGTAGGGATTTTGCCTGTTAGTAGGCTACCCGCCTGATTATAAAATGTCTCCCATGAAGGAGGAAGGAGCGTGAATATACACACTAACCTTAAAGCACCAACGAATCCTCTAATGGTACAGTAGGGATTTTGCCTTTTAGTAGGCTACCCGCCTGATTATAAAATGTCTCCCATGAAGGAGGAAGGAGCGTGAATATACACACTAACCTTAAAGCACCAACGAATCCTCTAATGGTACAGTAGGGATTTTGCCTGTTAGTAGGCTACCCGCCTGATTATAAAATGTCTCCCATGAAGGAGGAAGGAGCGTGAATATACACACTAAACTTAAAGCACCAACGAATCCTCTAATGGTACAGTAGGGATTTTGCCTGTTAGTAGGCTACCCGCCTGATTATAAAATGTCTCCCATGAAGGAGGAAGGAGCGTGAATATACACACTAACCTTAAAGCACCAACGAATCCTCTAATGGTACAGTAGGGATTTTGCCTGTTAGTAGGCTACCCGCCTGATTATAAAATGTCTCCCATGAAGGAGGAAGGAGCGTGAATATACACACTAACCTTAAAGCACCAACGAATCCTCTAATGGTACAGTAAGGATTTTGCCTGTTAGTAGGCTACCCGCCTGATTACTAAATGTCTCCCATGAAGGAGGAAGGAGCGTGAATATACACACTAAACTTAAAGCACCAACGAATCCTCTAATGGTACAGTAGGGATTTTGCCTGTTAGTAGGCTACCCGCCTGATTATAAAATGTCTCCCATGAAGGAGGAAGGAGCGTGAATATACACACTAACCTTAAAGCACCAACGAATTCTCTAATGGTACAGTAAGGATTTCGCCTGTTAGTAGGCTACCCGCCTGATTACAAAATGTCTCCCATGAAGGAGGAAGGAGCGTGAATATACACACTAACCTTAAAGCACCAACGAATCCTCTAATGGTACAGTAAGGATTTTGCCTGTTAGTAGGCTACCCGCCTGATTACTAAATGTCTCCCATGAAGGAGGAAGGAGCGTGAATATACACACTAAACTTAAAGCACCAACGAATCCTCTAATGGTACAGTAGGGATTTTGCCTGTTAGTAGGCTACCCGCCTGATTATAAAATGTCTCCCATGAAGGAGGAAGGAGCGTGAATATACACACTAACCTTAAAGCACCAACGAATCCTCTAATGGTACAGTAGGGATTTTGCCTGTTAGTAGGCTACCCGCCTGATTACAAAATGTCTCCCATGAAGGAGGAAGGAGCGTGAATATACACACTAACCTTAAAGCACCAACGAATCCTCTAATGGTACAGTAAGGATTTTGCCTGTTAGTAGGCTACCCGCCTGATTACTAAATGTCTCCCATGAAGGAGGAAGGAGCGTGAATATACACACTAACCTTAAAGCACCAACGAATCCTCTAATGGTACAGTAGGGATTTTGCCTGTTAGTAGGCTACCCGCCTGATTATAAAATGTCTCCCATGAAGGAGGAAGGAGCGTGAATATACACACTAACCTTAAAGCACCAACGAATCCTCTAATGGTACAGTAGGGATTTTGCCTTTTAGTAGGCTACCCGCCTGATTATAAAATGTCTCCCATGAAGGAGGAAGGAGCGTGAATATACACACTAACCTTAAAGCACCAACGAATCCTCTAATGGTACAGTAGGGATTTTGCCTGTTAGTAGGCTACCCGCCTGATTATAAAATGTCTCCCATGAAGGAGGAAGGAGCGTGAATATACACACTAAACTTAAAGCACCAACGAATCCTCTAATGGTACAGTAGGGATTTTGCCTGTTAGTAGGCTACCCGCCTGATTATAAAATGTCTCCCATGAAGGAGGAAGGAGCGTGAATATACACACTAACCTTAAAGCACCAACGAATCCTCTAATGGTACAGTAGGGATTTTGCCTGTTAGTAGGCTACCCGCCTGATTATAAAATGTCTCCCATGAAGGAGGAAGGAGCGTGAATATACACACTAACCTTAAAGCACCAACGAATCCTCTAATGGTACAGTAAGGATTTCGCCTGTTAGTAGGCTACCCGCCTGATTACAAAATGTCTCCCATGAAGGAGGAAGGAGCGTGAATATACACACTAACCTTAAAGCACCAACGAATCCTCTAATGGTACAGTAAGGATTTTGCCTGTTAGTAGGCTACCCGCCTGATTACTAAATGTCTCCCATGAAGGAGGAAGGAGCGTGAATATACACACTAAACTTAAAGCACCAACGAATCCTCTAATGGTACAGTAGGGATTTTGCCTGTTAGTAGGCTACCCGCCTGATTATAAAATGTCTCCCATGAAGGAGGAAGGAGCGTGAATATACACACTAACCTTAAAGCACCAACGAATCCTCTAATGGTACAGTAGGGATTTTGCCTGTTAGTAGGCTACCCGCCTGATTATAAAATGTCTCCCATGAAGGAGGAAGGAGCGTGAATATACACACTAACCTTAAAGCACCAACGAATCCTCTAATGGTACAGTAAGGATTTTGCCTGTTAGTAGGCTACCCGCCTGATTACTAAATGTCTCCCATGAAGGAGGAAGGAGCGTGAATATACACACTAAACTTAAAGCACCAACGAATCCTCTAATGGTACAGTAGGGATTTTGCCTGTTAGTAGGCTACCCGCCTGATTATAAAATGTCTCCCATGAAGGAGGAAGGAGCGTGAATATACACACTAACCTTAAAGCACCAACGAATTCTCTAATGGTACAGTAAGGATTTCGCCTGTTAGTAGGCTACCCGCCTGATTACAAAATGTCTCCCATGAAGGAGGAAGGAGCGTGAATATACACACTAACCTTAAAGCACCAACGAATCCTCTAATGGTACAGTAAGGATTTTGCCTGTTAGTAGGCTACCCTCCTGATTACTAAATGTCTCCCATGAAGGAGGAAGGAGCGTGAATATACACACTAAACTTAAAGCACCAACGAATCCTCTAATGGTACAGTAGGGATTTTGCCTGTTAGTAGGCTACCCGCCTGATTATAAAATGTCTCCCATGAAGGAGGAAGGAGCGTGAATATACACACTAACCTTAAAGCACCAACGAATTCTCTAATGGTACAGTAAGGATTTCGCCTGTTAGTAGGCTACCCGCCTGATTACAAAATGTCTCCCATGAAGGAGGAAGGAGCGTGAATATACACACTAACCTTAAAGCATGAACAAATCCTCTAATGGTACAGTAGGGATTTTGCCTGTTAGTAGGCTACCCGCCTGATTACTAAATGTCTCCCATGAAGGAGGATGGAGCGTGAATATACACACTAACCTTAAAGCACCAACGAATCCTCTAATGGTACAGTAAGGATTTTGCCGGTTAGTAGGCTACCCACCTGATTACTAAATGTCTCCCATGAAGGAGGATGGAGCGTGAATATACACACTAACATTAAAGCACCAACGAATCCTCTAAAGGTAGAGTTGGGACTTCGCCTGTTAGTAGGCTACCCACCTGATTACTAAATGTCTCCCATGAAAGAGGAAGGAGCGTGAAAATACCCACTCACCTTAAAGCTCGAACAAATCCTTTAATGGTAGAGTTGGGACTTCGCCTGTTAGTAGGCTAACCGCCTGATTAGTAAATGTCTTCCATGAAGAAGGAAGGAGCGTGAATATACTCACTGACCTTAAAGCACGAACAAATCCTCTAATGGTAGAGTTGGGACTGTTAGCGGGCTACCCGGCTGATTACTAAATGTCTCCCATGAAGTAGGAAGGAGCGTGAATATACACGCTAACCTTAAAGCTCGAACAAACACTCTAATGGTAGAGTTGGGACTGTTAGTGGGCTACCCGGCTGATTACTAATGGTCTCCCATGAAGTGGGAAGGAGCGTGAATATACACGCTAACCTTAAAGCTCGAACAAACACTCTAATGGTAGAGTTGGGACTGTTAGTGGGCTACCCGCCTGATTAAGAAATGACGCCCATGAAGAAAGAAGGAGCGTGAATATACACACTAACCTTAAAGCACGAACAAATTCTCTAATGGTAGAGGTGGGATTTCGCCTGTTAGTAGGCTACCCGCCTGATTACAAAATGTCTCCCATGAAGGAGGAAGGAGCGTGAATATACACACTAACCTTAAAGTACAAACGAATCCTCTAATGGTAGAGTTGGGACTTCGCCTGTTAGTAGGCTACCCGCCTGATTACTAAATGTCTCCCATGAAGGAGGAAGGAGCGTGAATATACACACTAACCTTAAAGTACAAACGAATCCTCTAATGTTAGAGTTGGGACTTCGCCTGTTAGTAGGCTACCCGGCTGAGTACTAAATGTCTCCCATGAAGAAAGAAAGAGCGTGAATATACACACTAACCTTAAAGCCCGAACAAATCCCTTAATGGTAGAGGTGGGACTTCGCCTGTTAGTAGGCTACCCGCCTGATTACTAAATGTCTCCCATGAAGGAGGAAGGAGCGCGAATATACACACTAACCTTAAAGTACAAATGAATCCTCTAATGGTAGAGTTGGGACTTCGCCTGTTAGTAGGCTACCCGCCTAATTAGTAAATGTCTCCCATGAAGAAGGAAGTAGCGTGAATATACACACTAACCTCAAAGCATGAACAAATTCTCTAATGGTGGAGTTGAGACTACGTCTGTTAGTAGGCTACCCGCCTGATTACAAATTGTCTCCCATGAAGGAGGAAGGAGCGTGAATATACACACTAACCTTAAAGTACAAACGAATCCTCTAATGGTAGAGTTGGGACTTCGCATGTTAGTGGGCTACCCGCCTGATTACTAAATGTTTCCCATGAAGAAGGAAGTAGCGTGAATATACACCCTAACCTCAAAGCATGAACAAATCCTCTAATGGTAGAGTTGGGACTGTTAGTGGGCTACCCGCCTGATTACTAAATGTCTCCCATGAAGAAGGAAGTAGCGTGAATATACACCCTAACCTCAAAGCATGAACAAATCCTCTAATGGTAGAGTTGGGACTGTTAGTGGGCTACCCGCCTGATTACTAAATGTCTCCCATGAAGAAGGAAGTAGCGTGAATATACACCCTAACCTCAAAGCATGAACAAATCCTCTAATGGTAGAGTTGGGACTGTTAGTGGGCTACCCGCCTGATTACTAAATGTCTCCCATGAAGAAGGAAGTAGCGTGAATATACACCCTAACCTCAAAGCATGAACAAATCCTCTAATGGTAGAGTTGGGACTGTTAGTGGGCTACCCGCCTGATTACTAAATGTCTCCCATGAAGAAGGAAGTAGCGTGAATATACACCCTAACCTCAAAGCATGAACAAATCCTCTAATGGTAGAGTTGGGACTGTTAGTGGGCTACCCGCCTGATTACTAAATGTCTCCCATGAAGAAGGAAGTAGCGTGAATATACACCCTAACCTCAAAGCATGAACAAATCCTCTAATGGTAGAGTTGGGACTGTTAGTGGGCTACCCGCCTGATTACTAAATGTCTCCCATGAAGAAGGAAGGAGCGTGAATATACACACAAACCTTAAAGTTCGAACAAATCCTTTAATGTTAGTGTTGGGACTTCGCCTATTAGTGGGCTACCCGCCTGATTACTAAATGTCTCCCATGAAAGAGGAAGGAGCGTGAAAATACCCACTCACCTTAAAGCTCGAACAAATCCCTTAATGGTAGAGTTGGGACTTCGCCTGTTAGTAGGCTAACCGCCTGATTACTAAATGTCTCCCATGAAGAAGGAAGGAGCGTGAATATACACACAAACCTTAAAGTTCGAACAAATCCTTTAATGTTAGTGTTGGGACTTCGCCTATTAGTGGGCTACCCGCCTGATTACTAAATGTCTCCCATGAAGAAGGAAGGAGCGTGAATATACTTACTAACATTAGAGCACCAACAAATCCTCTAATTGTAGAGTTGGGGCTTCGTCTGTTAGTAGGCTACCCGCCTGATTACTAAATGTCTCCCATGAAGTAGGAAGGAGCGTGAATATACACGCTAACCTTAAAGCACGAACAAATCCTCTAATGGTAGAGTTGGGACTGTTAGTGGGCTACCCGGCAGATTACTAAATGACTCCCATAAAGTATGCAGGAGCGTGATTATACAAACTAACCTTAAAGCACGAACAAATCCTCTAATGGTAGAGGAAGGACTTCGCCTGTTAGTAGGCTACCCGCCTGATTACTAAATGTCTCCCATGAAGAAAGAAGGAGCGTGAATATACACACTAACCTTAAAGCACGAACAAATCCTCTAATGGTAGAGGAAGGACTTCGCCTGTTAGTAGGCTACCCGCCTGATTACTAAATGTCTCCCATGAAGAAGAAGGAGCGTGAATATACACACTAACCTTAAAGCACGAACAAATCCTCTAATGGTAGAGTAGGGACTGTTAGTGGGCTACCCGGCAGATTACTAAATGACTCCCATAAAGTATGCAGGAGCGTGATTATACAAACTAACCTTAAAGCACGAACAAATCCTCTAATGGTAGAGGAAGGACTTCGCCTGTTAGTAGGCTACCCGCCTGATTACTAAATGTCTCCCATGAAGAAAGAAGGAGCGTGAATATACACACTAACCTTAAAGCACGAACAAATCCTCTAATGGTAGAGGAAGGACTTCGCCTGTTAGTAGGCTACCCGCCTGATTACTAAATGTCTCCCATGAAGAAGAAGGAGCGTGAATATACACACTAACCTTAAAGCACGAACAAATCCTCTAATGGTAGAGGAAGGACTTCGCCTGTTAGTAGGCTACCCGCCTGATTAATAAATGTCTCCCATGAATAAGGAGGTAGCGTGAATATACACACTAACCTCAAAGCATGAACAAATCCCCTAATGGTAGAGTTGGGACTTCACCTGTTAGTGCGCTACCCGTCTGATTGCTAAATGTCTCCCATGAAGAAGGAAGGAGCGCGAGTATATACACTAATCTTAAAGCTCGAACAAATCCTCTAATGGTAGAGTTGGGGCTGTTAGTGAGCTACCCGCCTGATTACTAAATGTCTATAATGAAGAAGGAAGGAGCGTGAATATACACACTGACCTTAAAGCACGAACAAATCCACTAATGATAGAGTTAGGACTGTTAGTGGGCTACCCGCCTGATTACTAAATGTCTCCCATGAAGAAGGAAGGAGCCGGAATATACACACTAACATTAAAGCTCGAACAATTCCTCTAATGGTAGAGTTGGGACTTCGGCTGTTAGTAGGCTGACCACCTGATTACTGAATGTCTCCTGTGAAGAAGGAAGGAGCGTGAATATACACACTAACCTTGAAGTTAGAAGAAATTCTTTAATGTTAGAGTTGGGACTTCGCCTGTTAGTGGGCTACCCGCCTGATTACTAAATGTCTCCCATGAAGAAGGAAGGAGGGGGAATATACACACTAACCTTAAAGCACCAACGAATCCTCTAATGGTACAGTAAGGATTTTGCCTGTTAGTAGGCTACCCGCCTGATTACTAAATGTCTCCCATGAAAGAGGAAGGAGCGTGAAAATACCCACTCACCTTAAAGCTCGAACAAATCCTTTAATGGTAGAGTTGGGACTTCGCCTGTTAGTAGGCTAACCGCCTGATTATTAAATGTCTCCCATGAAAGAGGAAGGAGCGTGAAAATACCCACTCACCTTAAAGCTCGAACAAATCCTTTAATGGTAGAGTTGGGACTTCGCCTGTTAGTAGGCTAACCGCCTGATTAGTAAATGTCTTCCATGAAGAAGGAAGGAGCGTGAATATACTCACTGACCTTAAAGCACGAACAAATCCTCTAATGGTAGAGTTGGGACTGTTAGCGGGCTACCCGGCTGATTACTAAATGTCTCCCATGAAGTAGGAAGGAGCGTGAATATACACGCTAACCTTAAAGCTCGAACAAACACCCTAATGGTAGAGTTGGGACTGTTAGTGGGGTACCCGGCTGATTACTAAATGTCTCCCATGAAGTGGGAAGGAGCGTGAATATACACGCTAACCTTAAAGCTCGAACAAACACTCTAATGGTAGAGTTGGGACTGTTAGTGGGCTACCCGCCTGATTAATAAATGACGCCCATGAAGAAAGAAGGAGCGTGAATATACACACTAACCTTAAAGCACGAACAAATTCTCTAATGGTAGAGGTGGGATTTCGCCTGTTAGTAGGCTACCCGCCTGATTACAAAATGTCTCCCATGAAGGAGGAAGGAGCGTGAATATACACACTAACCTTAAAGTACAAACGAATCCTCTAATGGTAGAGTTGGGACTTCGCCTGTTAGTAGGCTACCCGCCTGATTACTAAATGTCTCCCATGAAGGAGGAAGGAGCGTGAATATACACACTAACCTTAAAGTACAAACGAATCCTCTAATGTTAGAGTTGGGACTTCGCCTGTTAGTAGGCTACCCGGCTGAGTACTAAATGTCTCCCATGAAGAAAGAAAGAGCGTGAATATACACACTAACCTTAAAGCACGAACAAATCCCTTAATGGTAGAGGTGGGACTTCGCCTGTTAGTAGGCTACCCGCCTAATTAGTAAATGTCTCCCATGAAGAAGGAAGTAGCGTGAATATACACACTAACCTCAAAGCATGAACAAATCCTCTAATGGTAGAGTTGGGACTTCGCCTGTTAGTAGGCTACCCGCCTAATTAGTAAATGTCTCCCATGAAGAAGGAAGTAGCGTGAATATACACACTAACCTCAAAGCATGAACAAATCCTCTAATGGTAGAGGTGGGACTTCGCCTGTTAGTAGGCTACCCGCCTAATTAGTAAATGTCTCCCATGAAGAAGGAAGTAGCGTGAATATACACACTAACCTCAAAGCATGAACAAATCCTCTAATGGTAGAGGTGGGACTTCGCCTGTTAGTAGGCTACCCGCCTAATTAGTAAATGTCTCCCATGAAGAAGGAAGTAGCGTGAATATACACACTAACCTCAAAGCATGAACAAATCCTCTAATGGTAGAGGTGGGACTTCGCCTGTTAGTAGGCTACCCGCCTAATTAGTAAATGTCTCCCATGAAGAAGGAAGTAGCGTGAATATACACACTAACCTCAAAGCATGAACAAATCCTCTAATGGTAGAGTTGGGACTGTTAGTGGGCTACCCGCCTGATTACTAAATGTCTCCCATGAAGAAGGAAGGAGCGTTAATATACACACTAACCTTAAAGTACAAACGAATCCTCTAATGGTAGAGTTGGGACTGTTAGTGCGCTACCCGCCTGATTACTAAATGTCTCCCATGAAGGAGGAAGGAGCGTGAATATACACACTAACCTTAAAGTACAAACGAATCCTCTAATGGTAGAGTTGGGACTTCGCTTGTTAGTAGGCTACCCGGCTGAGTACTAAATATCTCCCATGAAGAAAGAAAGAGCGTGAATATACACACTAACCTTAAAGCACGAACAAATCCCTTAATGGTAGAGGTGGGACTTCGCCTGTTAGTAGGCTACCCGCCTAATTAGTAAATGTCTCCCATGAAGAAGGAAGTAGCGTGAATATACACACTAACCTCAAAGCATGAACAAATTCTCTAATGGTGGAGTTGAGACTACGTCTGTTAGTAGGCTACCCGCCTGATTACAAATTGTCTACCATGAAGGAGGAAGGAGCGTGAATATACACACTAACCTTAAAGTACAAACGAATCCTCTAATGGTAGAGTCTGGACTTCGCATGTTAGTGGGCTACCCGCCTGATTACTAAATGTCTCCCATGAAGAAGGAAGTAGCGTGAATATACACCCTAACCTCAAAGCATGAACAAATCCTCTAATGGTAGAGTTGGGACTTCGCCTGTTTGTGGGCTACCCGCCTGATTACTAAATGTCTCCCATGAAGAAGGAAGGAGCGTGAATATACACACAAACCTTAAAGTTCGAACAAATCCTTTAATGTTAGTGTTGGGACTTCGCCTATTAGTGGGCTACCCGCCTGATTACTAAATGTCTCCCATGAAGAAGGAAGGAGCGTGAATATACTTACTAACATTAGAGCACCAACAAATCCTCTAATTGTAGAGTTGGGGCTTCGTCTGTTAGTAGGCTACCCGCCTGATTACTAAATGTCTCCCATGAAGTAGGAAGGAGCGTGAATATACACGCTAACCTTAAAGCACGAACAAATCCTCTAATGGTAGAGTTGGGACTGTTAGTGGGCTACCCGGCAGATTACTAAATGACTCCCATAAAGTATGCAGGAGCGTGATTATACAAACTAACCTTAAAGCACGAACAAATCCTCTAATGGTAGAGGAAGGACTTCGCCTGTTAGTAGGCTACCCGCCTGATTACTAAATGTCTCCCATGAAGAAAAAAGGAGCGTGAATATACACACTAACCTTAAAGCACGAAAAAATCCTCTAATGGTAGAGGAAGGACTTCGCCTGTTAGTAGGCTACCCGCCTGATTACTAAATGTCTCCCATGAAGAAGAAGGAGCGTGAATATACACACTAACCTTAAAGCACGAACAAATCCTCTAATGGTAGAGGAAGGACTTCGCCTGTTAGTAGGCTACCCGCCTGATTAATAAATGTCTCCCATGAAGAAGGAGGTAGCGTGAATATACACACTAACCTCAAAGCATGAACAAATCCCCTAATGGTAGAGTTGGGGCTTCACCTGTTAGTGCGCTACCCGTCTGATTGCTAAATGTCTCCCATGAAGAAGGAAGGAGCGCGAGTATATACACTAATCTTAAAGCTCGACCAAATCCTCTAATGGTAGAGTTGGGACTGTTAGTGAGCTACCCGCCTGATTACTAAATGTCTATAATGAAGAAGGAAGGAGCGTGAATATACACACTGACCTTAAAGCACGAACAAATCCACTAATGATAGAGTTAGGACTGTTAGTGGGCTACCCGCCTGATTACTAAATGTCTCCCATGAAGAAGGAAGGAGCCGGAATATACACACTAACATTAAAGCTCGAACAATTCCTCTAATGGTAGAGTTGGGACTTCGGCTGTTAGTAGGCTGACCACCTGATTACTGAATGTCTCCTGTGAAGAAGGAAGGAGCGTGAATATACACACTAACCTTGAAGTTAGAAGAAATTCTTTAATGTTAGAGTTGGGACTTCGCCTGTTAGTGGGCTACCCGCCTGATTACTAAATGTCTCCCATGAAGAAGGAAGGAGGGGGAATATACACACTAATCTTAAAGCTCATAAAAATTCTCTAATGGTAGAGTTGGGACTTCGCCTGTTAGTGGGCGACCCGCCTGATTACTAAATGTCTCACATGAAGAAGGAAGGAGCGTAAATATACACACTAACCTTGAAATTCGAACAAATCCTATAATGTTAGAGTTGGGACTTCGCCTATTAGTAGGCTACCCGCCTGATTACTAAATGTCTCCCATGATGAAGGAAGGAGCGGGAATATACACACTAACATTAAAGCTCGAACAATTCCTCTAATGGTAGAGTTGGGACTTCGGCTGTTAGTTGGCTTCCCACCTGATTACTAAATGTCTCCTATGAAGAAGGCAGGAGCGTGAATATACACACTAACCTTAAAGTTCAAACAAATCCTCTAATGTTACAGTTGGGACATCGCCTGTGAGTAGGCTACCCGAAATATTACTAAATGTCTCCCTAGAAGAAGGAAGGAGCGTGTATTACACACTAACCTTAAAGCACGAACAAATCCTCTAATGGTAGAGTTGGGACTTCGCCTGTTAGTAGGCGACCCGCTGATTACTAAATGTCTGCCATGATGACGGAAGGAGCGTTAATAAACACACTAACCTTTAAGCTCGAACAAACCCTCTAGTGGTAGAGTTGGGACATCCCCTGTTTTTGGGCTACCCGAATGATTACTAAATGTCACCATTAAAGAAGGAAGGAGCGTGAGTATACACACTAATATTTAAGCTCGAACAAACATTCTAATGGTAGAGTTGGGACTGTAAGTGAGCTACCCGCCTGATTACTAAATGTCTTCCATGAAGAAGGACGGAGCGTGAATATACACACTGACCTTAAAGCACGAACAAATCCACTAATGATAGAGTTAGGACTGTTAGTGGGCTACCCGCCTGATTACTAAATGTCTCCCATGAAGAAGGAAGGAGCGGGAATATACACAATAACATTAAAGCTCGAACAATTCCTCTAATGGTAGAGTTGGGACTTCGCCTGTTAGTAGGCTACCCGCCTGATTACTAAATGTCTCCCATGAAGAAGGAAAGAGCTAGAATATACACACTAAACTTAAAGCACGAACAAATCCTATAATGGTAGAGTTGGGACTTCGCCTATTAGTAGGCTACCCGCCTGATTACTAAATGTCTCCTATGAAGAAGGCAGGAGCGTGAATATACACACTAACCTTAAAGTTCAAACAAATCCTCTAATGTTACAGTTGGGATTTCGCCTGTTAGTAGGCTACTCGAAAGATTACTAAATGTCTCCCTAGAAGAAGGAAGGAGCGTTAATATAAACACTAAACCTTAGGCACGAACCAACCCTCTAATGGTAGAGTTGGGACATCGCCTGTCAGTGGGCTACCCGCCTGATTACTAAATGTCTCCCATGAAGAAGGAAGTAGCGTGAATATACACACTAACCTTAAACCATGAACAAATCCTCTAATGGTAGATTTCGGACATCGCCTGATAGTAGGCTACCCGCCAGATTACTTATTGTCTCCCATGAAGAAGAAGGAGCGTGAATATACACACTAACCGTAAAGTTCGAACCAACCCTCTAATGGTAGAGTTGGGACATCGCCTGTTAGTGGGCTACCCGCCTGATTACTAAATGTCTCCCATGAAGAAGGAAGGAGCATGAATATACACACTAACCTTAAACCCTGAACAAACCCTCTAATGGTAGAGTTGGGACTTCGCCTGATAGTAGGCGACCCGCTGATTACTAAATGTCTGCCATGATGACGGAAGGAGCGTTAATATACACACTAACCTTAAACCATGAACAAATCCTCTAATGGTAGAGTTGGGACTTCGCCTGATAGTAGGCGACCCGCTGATTACTAAATGTCTGCCATGATGACGGAAGGAGCGTTAATATACACACTAACCTTAAACCATGAACAAATCCTCTAATGGTAGAGTTGGGACTTCGCCTGATAGTAGGCGACCCGCTGATTACTAAATGTCTCCCATGAAGGAGGAAGGAGCGTGAATATACACACTAACCGTAAAGTTCGAACCAACCCTCTAATGGTAGAGTTGGGACATCGCCTGTTAGTGGGCTACCCGCTGATTACTAAATGTCTGCCATGATGACGGAAGGAGCGTTAATATACACACTAACCTTAAAGCATGAACAAATCCTCTAATGGTAGAGTTGGGACTTCGCCTGATAGTAGGCGACCCGCTGATTACTAAATGTCTGCCATGATGACGGAAGGAGCGTTAATATACACACTAACCTTAAAGCATGAACAAATCCTCTAATGGTAGAGTTGGGACTTCGCCTGATAGTAGGCGACCCGCTGATTACTAAATGTCTGCCATGATGACGGAAGGAGCGTTAATATACACACTAACCTTAAAGCATGAACAAATCCTCTAATGGTAGAGTTGGGACTTCGCCTGATAGTAGGCTACCCGCTGATTACTAAATGTCTCCCATGAAGAAGAAGGAGCGTGAATATACACACTAACCGTAAAGTTCGAACCAACCCTCTAATGGTAGAGTTGGGACATCGCCTGTTAGTGGGCTACCCGCTGATTACTAAATGTCTGCCATGATGACGGAAGGAGCGTGAATATACACACTAACCGTAAAGTTCGAACCAACCCTCTAATGGTAGAGTTGGGACATCGCCTGTTAGTGGGCTACCCGCTGATTACTAAATGTCTGCCATGATGACGGAAGGAGCGTGAATATACACACTAACCGTAAAGTTCGAACCAACCCTCTAATGGTAGAGTTGGGACATCGCCTGTTAGTGGGCTACCCGCTGATTACTAAATGTCTGCCATGATGACGGAAGGAGCGTGAATATACACACTAACCGTAAAGTTCGAACCAACCCTCTAATGGTAGAGTTGGGACATCGCCTGTTAGTGGGCTACCCGCTGATTACTAAATGTCTGCCATGATGACGGAAGGAGCGTGAATATACACACTAACCGTAAAGTTCGAACCAACCCTCTAATGGTAGAGTTGGGACATCGCCTGTTAGTGGGCTACCCGCTGATTACTAAATGTCTGCCATGATGACGGAAGGAGCGTGAATATACACACTAACCGTAAAGTTAGAACCAACCCTCTAATGGTAGAGTTGGGACATCGCCTGTTAGTGGGCTACCCGCTGATTACTAAATGTCTGCCATGATGACGGAAGGAGCGTGAATATACACACTAACCGTAAAGTTCGAACCAACCCTCTAATGGTAGAGTTGGGACTTCGCCTGATAGTAGGCGACCCGCTGATTACTAAATGTCTGCCATGATGACGGAAGGAGCGTGAATATACACACTAACCGTAAAGTTCGAACCAACCCTCTAATGGTAGAGTTGGGACTTCGCCTGATAGTAGGCGACCCGCTGATTACTAAATGTCTGCCATGATGACGGAAGGAGCGTGAATATACACACTAACCGTAAAGTTCGAACCAACCCTCTAATGGTAGAGTTGGGACATCGCCTGTTAGTGGGCTACCCGCTGATTACTAAATGTCTGCCATGATGACGGAAGGAGCGTGAATATACACACTAACCGTAAAGTTCGAACCAACCCTCTAATGGTAGAGTTGGGACTTCGCCTGATAGTAGGCGACCCGCTGATTACTAAATGTCTGCCATGATGACGGAAGGAGCGTGAATATACACACTAACCGTAAAGTTCGAACCAACCCTCTAATGGTAGAGTTGGGACTTCGCCTGATAGTAGGCGACCCGCTGATTACTAAATGTCTGCCATGATGACGGAAGGAGCGTTAATATACACACTAATTTAAAAGCATGAACAAATCCTCTAATGGTAGAGTTGGGACTTCGCCTGATAGTAGGCGACCCGCTGATTACTAAATGTCTGCCATGATGACGGAAGGAGCGTTAATATACACACTAACCTTAAACCATGAACAAATCCTCTAATGGTAGAGTTGGGACTTCGCCTGATAGTAGGCGACCCGCTGATTACTAAATGTCTGCCATGATGACGGAAGGAGCGTTAATATACACACTAACCTTAAAGCATGAACAAATCCTCTAATGGTAGAGTTGGGACTTCGCCTGATAGTAGGCGACCCGCTGATTACTAAATGTCTGCCATGATGACGGAAGGAGCGTTAATATACACACTAACCTTAAACCATGAACAAATCCTCTAATGGTAGAGTTGGGACATCGCCTGTTAGTAGGCGACCCGCTGATTACTAAATGTCTGCCATGATGACGGAAGGAGCGTTAATATACACACTAACCTTAAACCATGAACAAATCCTCTAATGGTAGAGTTGGGACATCGCCTGTTAGTAGGCGACCCGCTGATTACTAAATGTCTGCCATGATGACGGAAGGAGCGTTAATATACACACTAACCTTAAACCATGAACAAATCCTCTAATGGTAGAGTTGGGACTTCGCCTGATAGTAGGCGACCCGCTGATTACTAAATGTCTGCCATGATGACGGAAGGAGCGTTAATATACACACTAACCTTAAACCATGAACAAATCCTCTAATGGTAGAGTTGGGACATCGCCTGTTAGTAGGCGACCCGCTGATTACTAAATGTCTGCCATGATGACGGAAGGAGCGTTAATATACACACTAACCTTAAACCATGAACAAATCCTCTAATGGTAGAGTTGGGACATCGCCTGTTAGTAGGCGACCCGCTGATTACTAAATGTCTGCCATGATGACGGAAGGAGCGTTAATATACACACTAACCTTAAACCATGAACAAATCCTCTAATGGTAGAGTTGGGACATCGCCTGTTAGTAGGCGACCCGCTGATTACTAAATGTCTGCCATGATGACGGAAGGAGCGTTAATATACACACTAACCTTAAACCATGAACAAATCCTCTAATGGTAGAGTTGGGACATCGCCTGTTAGTAGGCGACCCGCTGATTACTAAATGTCTGCCATGATGACGGAAGGAGCGTTAATATACACACTAACCTTAAACCATGAACAAATCCTCTAATGGTAGAGTTGGGACTTCGCCTGATAGTAGGCGACCCGCTGATTACTAAATGTCTGCCATGATGACGGAAGGAGCGTTAATATACACACTAACCTTAAAGCATGAACAAATCCTCTAATGGTAGAGTTGGGACTTCGCCTGATAGTAGGCGACCCGCTGATTACTAAATGTCTGCCATGATGACGGAAGGAGCGTTAATATACACACTAACCTTAAAGCATGAACAAATCCTCTAATGGTAGAGTTGGGACATCGCCTGTTAGTAGGCGACCCGCTGATTACTAAATGTCTGCCATGATGACGGAAGGAGCGTTAATATACACACTAACCTTAAAGCATGAACAAATCCTCTAATGGTAGAGTTGGGACTTCGCCTGATAGTAGGCGACCCGCTGATTACTAAATGTCTGCCATGATGACGGAAGGAGCGTTAATATACACACTAACCTTAAAGCATGAACAAATCCTCTAATGGTAGAGTTGGGACTTCGCCTGATAGTAGGCGACCCGCTGATTACTAAATGTCTGCCATGATGACGGAAGGAGCGTTAATATACACACTAACCTTAAAGCATGAACAAATCCTCTAATGGTAGAGTTGGGACTTCGCCTGATAGTAGGCGACCCGCTGATTACTAATTGTCTGCCATGATGACGGAAGGAGCGTTAATATACACACTAACCTTAAACCATGAACAAATCCTCTAATGGTAGAGTTTGGACTTCGCCTGATAGTAGGCGACCCGCTGATTACTAAATGTCTGCCTTGATGACGGAAGGAGCGTTAATATACACACTAACCTTAAAGCATGAACAAATCCTCTAATGGTAGAGTTGGGACTTCGGCTGTTAGTAGGCTGACCACCTGATTACTGAATGTCTCCTGTGAAGAAGGAAGGAGCGTGAATATACACACTAACCGTAAAGTTCGAACCAACCCTCTAATGGTAGAGTTGGGACATCGCCTGTTAGTGGGCTACCCGCTGATTACTAAATGTCTGCCATGATGACGGAAGGAGCGTGAATATACACACTAACCGTAAAGTTCGAACCAACCCTCTAATGGTAGAGTTGGGACATCGCCTGTTAGTGGGCTACCCGCTGATTACTAAATGTCTGCCATGATGACGGAAGGAGCGTGAATATACACACTAACCGTAAAGTTCGAACCAACCCTCTAATGGTAGAGTTGGGACTTCGCCTGATAGTAGGCGACCCGCTGATTACTAAATGTCTGCCATGATGACGGAAGGAGCGTTAATATACACACTAATTTAAAAGCATGAACAAATCCTCTAATGGTAGAGTTGGGACTTCGCCTGATAGTAGGCGACCCGCTGATTACTAAATGTCTGCCATGATGACGGAAGGAGCGTTAATATACACACTAACCTTAAACCATGATCAAATCCTCTAATGGTAGAGTTGGGACTTCGCCTGATAGTAGGCGACCCGCTGATTACTAAATGTCTGCCATGATGACGGAAGGAGCGTTAATATACACACTAACCTTAAAGCATGAACAAATCCTCTAATGGTAGAGTTGGGACATCGCCTGATAGTAGGCGACCCGCTGATTACTAAATGTCTGCCATGATGACGGAAGGAGCGTTAATATACACACTAACCTTAAAGCATGAACAAATCCTCTAATGGTAGAGTTGGGACTTCGCCTGATAGTAGGCGACCCGCTGATTACTAAATGTCTGCCATGATGACGGAAGGAGCGTTAATATACACACTAACCTTAAAGCATGAACAAATCCTCTAATGGTAGAGTTGGGACTTCGCCTGATAGTAGGCGACCCGCTGATTACTAAATGTCTGCCATGATGACGGAAGGAGCGTTAATATACACACTAACCTTAAACCATGAACAAATCCTCTAATGGTAGAGTTGGGACTTCGCCTGATAGTAGGCGACCCGCTGATTACTAAATGTCTGCCATGATGACGGAAGGAGCGTTAATATACACACTAACCTTAAACCATGAACAAATCCTCTAATGGTAGAGTTGGGACATCGCCTGTTAGTAGGCGACCCGCTGATTACTAAATGTCTCCCATGATGACGGAAGGAGCGTTAATATACACACTAACCTTAAACCATGAACAAATCCTCTAATGGTAGAGTTGGGACATCGCCTGATAGTAGGCGACCCGCTGATTACTAAATGTCTGCCATGATGACGGAAGGAGCGTTAATATACACACTAACCTTAAACCATGAACAAATCCTCTAATGGTAGAGTTGGGACTTCGCCTGATAGTAGGCTACCCGCTGATTACTAAATGTCTGCCATGATGACGGAAGGAGCGTTAATATACACACTAACCTTAAAGCATGAACAAATCCTCTAATGGTAGAGTTGGGACATCGCCTGTTAGTGGGCTACCCGCTGATTACTAAATGTCTGCCATGATGACGGAAGGAGCGTTAATATACACACTAACCTTAAAGCATGTACAAATCCTCTAATGGTAGAGTTTGGACTTCGCCTGATAGTAGGCGACCCGCTGATTACTAAATGTCTGCCATGATGACGGAAGGAGCGTTAATATACACACTAACCTTAAAGCATGAACAAATCCTCTAATGGTAGAGTTGGGACTTCGCCTGATAGTAGGCGACCCGCTGATTACTAAATGTCTGCCATGATGACGGAAGGAGCGTTAATATACACACTAACCTTAAAGCATGAACAAATCCTCTAATGGTAGAGTTGGGACTTCGCCTGATAGTAGGCGACCCGCTGATTACTAAATGTCTGCCATGATGACGGAAGGAGCGTTAATATACACACTAACCTTAAACCATGAACAAATCCTCTAATGGTAGAGTTGGGACTTCGCCTGATAGTAGGCGACCCGCTGATTACTAAATGTCTGCCATGATGACGGAAGGAGCGTTAATATACACACTAACCTTAAACCATGAACAAATCCTCTAATGGTAGAGTTTGGACTTCGCCTGATAGTAGGCGACCCGCTGATTACTAAATGTCTGCCATGATGACGGAAGGAGCGTTAATATACACACTAACCTTAAAGCATGAACAAATCCTCTAATGGTAGAGTTGGGACTTCGGCTGTTAGTAGGCTGACCACCTGATTACTGAATGTCTCCTGTGAAGAAGGAAGGAGCGTGAATATACACACTAACCTTGAAGTTAGAAGAAATTCTTTAATGTTAGAGTTGGGACTTCGCCTGTTAGTGGGCTACCCGCCTGATTACTAAATGTCTCCCATGAAGAAGGAAGGAGGGGGAATATACACACTAATCTTAAAGCTCATAAAAATTCTCTAATGGTAGAGTTGGGACTTCGCCTGTTAGTGGGCGACCCGCCTGATTACTAAATGTCTCACATGAAGAAGGAAGGAGCGTAAATATACACACTAACCTTGAAATTCGAACAAATCCTATAATGTTAGAGTTGGGACTTCGCCTATTAGTAGGCTACCCGCCTGATTACTAAATGTCTCCCATGATGAAGGAAGGAGCGGGAATATACACCCTAACATTAAAGCTCGAACAATTCCTCTAATGGTAGAGTTGGGACTTCGGCTGTTAGTTGGCTTCCCACCTGATTACTAAATGTCTCCTATGAAGAAGGCAGGAGCGTGAATATACACACTAACCTTAAAGTTCAAACAAATCCTCTAATGTTACAGTTGGGACATCGCCTGTGAGTAGGCTACCCGAAATATTACTAAATGTCTCCCTAGAAGAAGGATGGAGCGTGTATTACACACTAACCTTAAAGCACGAACAAATCCTCTAATGGTAGAGTTGGGACTTCGCCTGTTAGTAGGCGACCCGCTGATTACTAAATGTCTGCCATGATGACGGAAGGAGCGTTAATAAACACACTAACCTTTAAGCTCGAACAAACCCTCTAGTGGTAGAGTTGGGACATCCCCTGTTTTTGGGCTACCCGAATGATTACTAAATGTCACCATTAAAGATGGAAGGATCGTGAGTATACACACTAATATTTAAGCTCGAACAAACATTCTAATGGTAGAGTTGGGACTGTAAGTGAGCTACCCGCCTGATTACTAAATGTCTTCCATGAAGAAGGACGGAGCGTGAATATACACACTGACCTTAAAGCACGAACAAATCCACTAATGATAGAGTTAGGACTGTTAGTGGGCTACCCGCCTGATTACTAAATGTCTCCCATGAAGAAGGAAGGAGCGGGAATATACACAATAACATTAAAGCTCGAACAATTCCTCTAATGGTAGAGTTGGGACTTCGCCTGTTAGTAGGCTACCCGCCTGATTACTAAATGTCTCCCATGAAGAAGGAAAGAGCTAGAATATACACACTAAACTTAAAGCACGAACAAATCCTATAATGGTAGAGTTGGGACTTCGCCTATTAGTAGGCTACCCGCCTGATTACTAAATGTCTCCTATGAAGAAGGCAGGAGCGTGAATATACACACTAACCTTAAAGTTCAAACAAATCCTCTAATGTTACAGTTGGGATTTCGCCTGTTAGTAGGCTACTCGAAAGATTACTAAATGTCTCTCTAGAAGAAGGAAGGAGCGTTAATATAAACACTAAACCTTAGGCACGAACCAACCCTCTAATGGTAGAGTTGGGACATCGCCTGTCAGTGGGCTACCCGCCTGATTACTAAATGTCTCCCATGAAGAAGGAAGTAGCGTGAATATACACACTAACCTTAAACCATGAACAAATCCTCTAATGGTAGATTTCGGACATCGCCTGATAGTAGGCTACCCGCCAGATTACTTATTGTCTCCCATGAAGAAGAAGGAGCGTGAATATACACACTAACCGTAAAGTTCGAACCAACCCTCTAATGGTAGAGTTGGGACATCGCCTGTTAGTGGGCTACCCGCCTGATTACTAAATGTCTCCCATGAAGAAGGAAGGAGCATGAATATACACACTAACCTTAAACCCTGAACAAACCCTCTAATGGTAGAGTTGGGACTTCGCCTGATAGTAGGCGACCCGCTGATTACTAAATGTCTGCCATGATGACGGAAGGAGCGTTAATATACACACTAACCTTAAACCATGAACAAACCCTCTAATGGTAGAGTTGGGAATTCGCCTGATAGTAGGCGACCCGCTGATTACTAAATGTCTGCCATGATGACGGAAGGAGCGTTAATATACACACTAACCTTAAACCATGAACAAACCCTCTAATGGTAGAGTTGGGACTTCGCCTGATAGTAGGCGACCCGCTGATTACTAAATGTCTGCCATGATGACGGAAGGAGCGTTAATATACACACTAACCTTAAACCATGAACAAATCCTCTAATGGTAGAGTTGGGACTTCGCCTGATAGTAGGCGACCCGCTGATTACTAAATGTCTGCCATGATGACGGAAGGAGCGTTAATATACACACTAACCTTAAACCATGAACAAATCCTCTAATGGTAGAGTTGGGACTTCGCCTGATAGTAGGCGACCCGCTGATTACTAAATGTCTCCCATGAAGGAGGAAGGAGCGTGAATATACACACTAACCGTAAAGTTCGAACCAACCCTCTAATGGTAGAGTTGGGACATCGCCTGATAGTAGGCGACCCGCTGATTACTAAATGTCTGCCATGATGACGGAAGGAGCGTTAATATACACACTAACCTTAAACCATGAACAAATCCTCTAATGGTAGAGTTGGGACTTCGCCTGATAGTAGGCGACCCGCTGATTACTAAATGTCTGCCATGATGACGGAAGGAGCGTTAATATACACACTAACCTTAAACCATGAACAAATCCTCTAATGGTAGAGTTGGGACTTCGCCTGATAGTAGGCGACCCGCTGATTACTAAATGTCTGCCATGATGACGGAAGGAGCGTTAATATACACACTAACCTTAAACCATGAACAAATCCTCTAATGGTAGAGTTGGGACTTCGCCTGATAGTAGGCGACCCGCTGATTACTAAATGTCTGCCATGATGACGGAAGGAGCGTTAATATACACACTAACCTTAAAGCATGAACAAATCCTCTAATGGTAGAGTTGGGACTTTGCCTGATAGTAGGCGACCCGCTGATTACTAAATGTCTCCCATGAAGAAGAAGGAGCGTGAATATACACACTAACCGTAAAGTTCGAACCAACCCTCTAATGGTAGAGTTGGGACATCGCCTGTTAGTGGGCTACCCGCTGATTACTAAATGTCTGCCATGATGACGGAAGGAGCGTGAATATACACACTAACCGTAAAGTTCGAACCAACCCTCTAATGGTAGAGTTGGGACATCGCCTGTTAGTGGGCTACCCGCTGATTACTAAATGTCTGCCATGATGACGGAAGGAGCGTTAATATACACACTAATTTAAAAGCATGAACAAATCCTCTAATGGTAGAGTTGGGACTTCGCCTGATAGTAGGCGACCCGCTGATTACTAAATGTCTGCCATGATGACGGAAGGAGCGTTAATATACACACTAACCTTAAAGCATGAACAAATCCTCTAATGGTAGAGTTGGGACATCGCCTGTTAGTAGGCGACCCGCTGATTACTAAATGTCTGCCATGATGACGGAAGGAGCGTTAATATACACACTAACCTTAAAGCATGAACAAATCCTCTAATGGTAGAGTTGAGACTTCGCCTGATAGTAGGCGACCCGCTGATTACTAAATGTCTGCCATGATGACGGAAGGAGCGTTAATATACACACTAACCTTAAAGCATGAACAAATCCTCTAATGGTAGAGTTGGGACTTCGCCTGATAGTAGGCGACCCGCTGATTACTAAATGTCTGCCATGATGACGGAAGGAGCGTTAATATACACACTAACCTTAAAGCATGAACAAATCCTCTAATGGTAGAGTTGGGACTTCGCCTGATAGTAGGCGACCCGCTGATTACTAAATGTCTGCCATGATGACGGAAGGAGCGTTAATATACACACTAACCTTAAAGCATGAACAAATCCTCTAATGGTAGAGTTGGGACTTCGCCTGATAGTAGGCGACCCGCCTGATGACTAAATGTCTGCCATGATGACGGAAGGAGCGTTAATATACACACTAACCTTAAAGCATGAACAAATCCTCTAATGGTAGAGTTGGGACTGTTAGTGGGCTACCCGCCTGATGACTAAATGTCTCCCATGATGACGGAAGGAGCGTTAATATACACACTAACCTTAAAGCATGAACAAATCCTCTAATGGTAGAGTTGGGACTTCGCCTGATAGTAGGCGACCCGCCTGATGACTAAATGTCTGCCATGATGACGGAAGGAGCGTTAATATACACACTAACCTTAAAGCATGAACAAATCCTCTAATGGTAGAGTTGGGACTTCGCCTGATAGTAGGCGACCCGCCTGATGACTAAATGTCTGCCATGATGACGGAAGGAGCGTTAATATACACACTAACCTTAAACCATGAACAAATCCTCTAATGGTAGAGTTTGGACTTCGCCTGATAGTAGGCGACCCGCTGATTACTAAATGTCTGCCATGATGACGGAAGGAGCGTTAATATACACACTAACCTTAAACCATGAACAAATCCTCTAATGGTAGAGTTGGGACTTCGCCTGATAGTAGGCGACCCGCTGATTACTAAATGTCTGCCATGATGACGGAAGGAGCGTTAATATACACTCTAACCTTAAAGCATGAACAAATCCTCTAATGGTAGAGTTGGGACTTCGCCTGATAGTAGGCGACCCGCTGATTACTAAATGTCTGCCATGATGACGGAAGGAGCGTTAATATACACACTAACCTTAAAGCATGAACAAATCCTCTAATGGTAGAGTTGGGACTTCGCCTGTTAGTAGGCGACCCGCTGATTACTAAATGTCTGCCATGATGACGGAAGGAGCGTGAATATACACACTAACCGTAAAGTTCGAACCAACCCTCTAATGGTAGAGTTGGGACATCGCCTGTTAGTGGGCTACCCGCTGATTACTAAATGTCTGCCATGATGACGGAAGGAGCGTTAATATACACACTAACCTTAAACCATGAACAAATCCTCTAATGGTAGAGTTGGGACTTCGCCTGATAGTAGGCGACCCGCTGATTACTAAATGTCTGCCATGATGACGGAAGGAGCGTTAATATACACACTAACCTTAAACCATGAACAAATCCTCTAATGGTAGAGTTGGGACTTCGCCTGATAGTAGGCGACCCGCTGATTACTAAATGTCTCCCATGAAGAAGAAGGAGCGTGAATATACACACTAACCGTAAAGTTCGAACCAAACCTCTAATGGTAGAGTTGGGACTTCGCCTGATAGTAGGCGACCCGCTGATTACTAAATGTCTGCCATGATGACGGAAGGAGCGTTAATATACACACTAACCTTAAACCATGAACAAATCCTCTAATGGTAGAGTTGGGACATCGCCTGATAGTAGGCGACCCGCTGATTACTAAATATCTGCCATGATGACGGAAGGAGCGTTAATATACACACTAACCTTAAAGCATGAACAAATCCTCTAATGGTAGAGTTGGGACTTCGCCTGATAGTAGGCGACCCGCTGATTACTAAATGTCTGCCATGATGACGGAAGGAGCGTTAATATACACACTAACCTTAAAGCATGAACAAATCCTCTAATGGTAGAGTTGGGACTTCGCCTGATAGTAGGCGACCCGCTGATTACTAAATGTCTGCCATGATGACGGAAGGAGCGTTAATATACACACTAACCTTAAAGCATGAACAAATCCTCTAATGGTAGAGTTGGGACTTCGCCTGATAGTAGGCGACCCGCTGATTACTAAATGTCTGCCATGATGACGGAAGGAGCGTTAATATACACACTAACCTTAAAGCATGAACAAATCCTCTAATGGTAGAGTTGGGACTTCGCCTGATAGTAGGCGACCCGCTGATTACTAAATGTCTGCCATGATGACGGAAGGAGCGTTAATATACACACTAACCTTAAACCATGAACAAATCCTCTAATGGTAGAGTTGGGACTTCGCCTGATAGTAGGCGACCCGCTGATTACTAAATGTCTGCCATGATGACGGAAGGAGCGTTAATATACACACTAACCTTAAACCATGAACAAATCCTCTAATGGTAGAGTTGGGACTTCGCCTGATAGTAGGCGACCCGCTGATTACTAAATGTCTGCCATGATGACGGAAGGAGCGTTAATATACACACTAACCTTAAAGCATGAACAAATCCTCTAATGGTAGAGTTTGGACTTCGCCTGATAGTAGGCGACCCGCTGATTACTAAATGTCTCCCATGAAGAAGGAAGGAGCATGAATATACACACTAACCTTAAACCCTGAACAAATCCTCTAATGGTAGAGTTTGGACTTCGCCTGATAGTAGGCGACCCGCTGATTACTAAATGTCTCCCATGAAGAAGGAAGGAGCATGAATATACACACTAACCTTAAACCCTGAACAAATCCTCTAATGGTAGAGTTTGGACTTCGCCTGATAGTAGGCGACCCGCTGATTACTAAATGTCTGCCATGATGACGGAAGGAGCGTTAATATACACACTAACCTTAAACCATGAACAAATCCTCTAATGGTAGAGTTGGGACTTCGCCTGATAGTAGGCGACCCGCTGATTACTAAATGTCTGCCATGATGACGGAAGGAGCGTTAATATACACACTAACCTTAAACCATGAACAAATCCTCTAATGGTAGAGTTGGGACTTCGCCTGATAGTAGGCGACCCGCTGATTACTAAATGTCTGCCATGATGACGGAAGGAGCGTTAATATACACACTAACCTTAAACCATGAACAAATCCTCTAATGGTAGAGTTGGGACATCGCCTGTTAGTGGGCTACCCGCTGATTACTAAATGTCTGCCATGATGACGGAAGGAGCGTTAATATACACACTATCCTTAAAGCACGAACAAATCCTCTAATGGTAGAGTTGAGACTTCGCCTGATAGTAGGCGACCCGCTGATTACTAAATGTCTGCCATGATGACGGAAGGAGCGTTAATATACACACTAACCTTAAACCATGAACAAATCCTCTAATGGTAGAGTTGGGACATCGCCTGATAGTGGGCTACCCGCTGATTACTAAATGTCTGCCATGATGACGGAAGGAGCGTTAATATACACACTAACCTTAAACCATGAACAAATCCTCTAATGGTAGAGTTGGGACATCGCCTGTTAGTGGGCTACCCGCTGATTACTAAATGTCTGCCATGATGACGGAAGGAGCGTTAATATACACACTAACCTTAAACCATGAACAAATCCTCTAATGGTAGAGTTGGGACTTCGCCTGATAGTAGGCGACCCGCTGATTACTAAATGTCTGCCATGATGACGGAAGGAGCGTTAATATACACACTAACCTTAAAGCATGAACAAATCCTCTAATGGTAGAGTTTGGACTTCGCCTGATAGTAGGCGACCCGCTGATTACTAAATGTCTGCCATGATGACGGAAGGAGCGTTAATATACACACTAACCTTAAACCATGAACAAATCCACTAATGGTAGAGTTTGGACTTCGCCTGATAGTAGGCGACCCGCTGATTACTAAATGTCTGCCATGATGACGGAAGGAGCGTTAATATACACACTAACCTTAAACCATGAACAAATCCTCTAATGGTAGAGTTTGGACTTCGCCTGATAGTAGGCGACCCGCTGATTACTAAATGTCTGCCATGATGACGGAAGGAGCGTTAATATACACACTAACCTTAAACCATGAACAAATCCTCTAATGGTAGAGTTTGGACATCACCTGTTAGTGGGCTACCCGCTGATTACTAAATGTCTCCCATGATGAAGGAAGGAGCGGGAATATACACACTAACATTAAAGCTCGAACAATTCCTCTAATGGTAGAGTTGGGACTTCGGCTGTTAGTTGGCTTCCCACCTGATTACTAAATGTCTCCTATGAAGAAGGCAGGAGCGTGAATATACACACTAACCTTAAAGTTCAAACAAATCCTCTAATGTTACAGTTGGGACATCGCCTGTGAGTAGGCTACCCGAAATATTACTAAATGTCTGCCATGATGACGGAAGGAGCGTTAATATACACACTAACCTTAAACCATGAACAAATCCTCTAATGGTAGAGTTGGGACTTCGCCTGATAGTAGGCGACCCGCTGATTACTAAATGTCTGCCATGATGACGGAAGGAGCGTTATTATACACACTAACCTTAAACCATGAACAAATCCTCTAATGGTAGAGTTGGGACTTCGCCTGATAGTAGGCGACCCGCTGATTACTAAATGTCTGCCATGATGACGGAAGGAGCGTTAATATACACACTAACCTTAAACCATGAACAAATCCTCTAATGGTAGAGTTGGGACATCGCCTGTTAGTGGGCTACCCGCTGATTACTAAATGTCTGCCATGATGACGGAAGGAGCGTTAATATACACACTAACCTTAAACCATGAACAAATCCTCTAATGGTAGAGTTTGGACTTCGCCTGATAGTAGGCGACCCGCTGATTACTAAATGTCTGCCATGATGACGGAAGGAGCGTTAATATACACACTAACCTTAAAGCATGAACAAATCCTCTAATGGTAGAGTTTGGACTTCGCCTGATAGTAGGCGACCCGCTGATTACTAAATGTCTGCCATGATGACGGAAGGAGCGTTAATATACACACTAACCTTAAACCATGAACAAATCCTCTAATGGTAGAGTTTGGACTTCGCCTGATAGTAGGCGACCCGCTGATTACTAAATGTCTGCCATGATGACGGAAGGAGCGTTAATATACACACTAACCTTAAAGCATGAACAAATCCTCTAATGGTAGAGTTTGGACTTCGCCTGATAGTAGGCGACCCGCTGATTACTAAATGTCTGCCATGATGACGGAAGGAGCGTTAATATACACACTAACCTTAAACCATGAACAAATCCTCTAATGGTAGAGTTTGGACTTCGCCTGATAGTAGGCGACCCGCTGATTACTAAATGTCTGCCATGATGACGGAAGGAGCGTTAATATACACACTAACCTTAAAGCATGAACAAATCCTCTAATGGTAGAGTTTGGACTTCGCCTGATAGTAGGCGACCCGCTGATTACTAAATGTCTGCCATGATGACGGAAGGAGCGTTAATATACACACTAACCTTAAACCATGAACAAATCCTCTAATGGTAGAGTTTGGACTTCGCCTGATAGTAGGCGACCCGCTGATTACTAAATGTCTGCCATGATGACGGAAGGAGCGTTAATATACACACTAACCTTAAACCATGAACAAATCCTCTAATGGTAGAGTTGAGACTTCGCCTGATAGTAGGCGACCCGCTGATTACTAAATGTCTGCCATGATGACGGTAGGAGCGTTAATATACACACTAACCTTAAAGCATGAACAAATCCTCTAATGGTAGAGTTGGGACTTCGGCTGTTAGTTGGCTTCCCACCTGATTACTAAATGTCTCCTATGAAGAAGGCAGGAGCGTGAATATACACACTAACCTTAAAGTTCAAACAAATCCTCTAATGTTACAGTTGGGACATCGCCTGTGAGTAGGCTACCCGAAATATTACTAAATGTCTGCCATGATGACGGAAGGAGCGTTAATATACACACTAACCTTAAAGCATGAACAAATCCTCTAATGGTAGAGTTGGGACTTCGCCTGATAGTAGGCGACCCGCTGATTACTAAATGTCTGCCATGATGACGGAAGGAGCGTTAATATACACACTAACCTTAAAGCATGAACAAATCCTCTAATGGTAGAGTTGGGACTTCGCCTGATAGTAGGCGACCCGCTGATTACTAAATGTCTGCCATGATGACGGAAGGAGCGTTAATATACACACTAACCTTAAACCATGAACAAATCCTCTAATGTTACAGTTGGGACATCGCCTGTGAGTAGGCTACCCGAAATATTACTAAATGTCTGCCATGATGACGGAAGGAGCGTTAATATACACACTAACCTTAAAGCATGAACAAATCCTCTAATGGTAGAGTTGGGACATCGCCTGTGAGTAGGCTACCCGAAATATTACTAAATGTCTGCCATGATGACGGAAGGAGCGTTAATATACACACTAACCTTAAACCATGAACAAATCCTCTAATGTTACAGTTGGGACATCGCCTGTGAGTAGGCTACCCGAAATATTACTAAATGTCTGCCATGATGACGGAAGGAGCGTTAATATACACACTAACCTTAAAGCATGAACAAATCCTCTAATGGTAGAGTTGGGACTTCGCCTGATAGTAGGCGACCCGCTGATTACTAAATGTCTGCCATGATGACGGAAGGAGCGTTAATATACACACTAACCTTAAAGCATGAACAAATCCTCTAATGTTACAGTTGGGACATCGCCTGTGAGTAGGCTACCCGAAATATTACTAAATGTCTGCCATGATGACGGAAGGAGCGTTAATATACACACTAACCTTAAAGCATGAACAAATCCTCTAATGGTAGAGTTTGGACTTCGCCTGATAGTAGGCGACCCGCTGATTACTAAATGTCTGCCATGATGACGGAAGGAGCGTTAATATACACACTAACCTTAAACCATGAACAAATCCTCTAATGGTAGAGTTGGGACTTCGCCTGATAGTAGGCGACCCGCTGATTACTAAATGTCTGCCATGATGACGGAAGGAGCGTTAATATACACACTAACCTTAAACCATGAACAAATCCTCTAATGTTACAGTTGGGACATCGCCTGTGAGTAGGCTACCCGAAATATTACTAAATGTCTGCCATGATGACGGAAGGAGCGTTAATATACACACTAACCTTAAAGTTCAAACAAATCCTCTAATGTTACAGTTGGGACATCGCCTGTGAGTAGGCTACCCGAAATATTACTAAATGTCTGCCATGATGACGGAAGGAGCGTTAATATACACACTAACCTTAAAGCATGAACAAATCCTCTAATGGTAGAGTTGGGACTTCGCCTGATAGTAGGCGACCCGCTGATTACTAAATGTCTGCCATGATGACGGAAGGAGCGTTAATATACACACTAACCTTAAAGCATGAACAAATCCTCTAATGGTAGAGTTGGGACTTCGCCTGATAGTAGGCGACCCGCTGATTACTAAATGTCTGCCATGATGACGGAAGGAGCGTTAATATACACACTAACCTTAAAGCATGAACAAATCCTCTAATGGTAGAGTTGGGACTTCGCCTGATAGTAGGCGACCCGCTGATTACTAAATGTCTGCCATGATGACGGAAGGAGCGTTAATATACACACTAACCTTAAACCATGAACAAATCCTCTAATGTTACAGTTGGGACATCGCCTGTGAGTAGGCTACCCGAAATATTACTAAATGTCTGCCATGATGACGGAAGGAGCGTTAATATACACACTAACCTTAAAGCATGAACAAATCCTCTAATGGTAGAGTTGGGACTTCGCCTGATAGTAGGCGACCCGCTGATTACTAAATGTCTGCCATGATGACGGAAGGAGCGTTAATATACACACTAACCTTAAACCATGAACAAATCCTCTAATGGTAGAGTTGGGACTTCGCCTGATAGTAGGCGACCCGCTGATTACTAAATGTCTGCCATGATGACGGAAGGAGCGTTAATATACACACTAACCTTAAACCATGAACAAATCCTCTAATGGTAGAGTTGGGACTTCCCCTGATAGTAGGCGACCCGCTGATTACTAAATGTCTGCCATGATGACGGAAGGAGCGTTAATATACACACTAACCTTAAACCATGAACAAATCCTCTAATGGTAGAGTTGGGACATCGCCTGTTAGTGGGCTACCCGCTGATTACTAAATGTCTGCCATGATGACGGAAGGAGCGTTAATATACACACTAACCTTAAACCATGAACAAATCCTCTAATGGTAGAGTTGAGACTTCGCCTGATAGTAGGCTACCCACTGATTACTAAATGTCTGCCATGATGACGGAAGGAGCGTTAATATACACACTAACCTTAAACCATGAACAAATCCTCTAATGGTAGAGTTGGGACTTCGCCTGATAGTAGGCGACCCGCTGATTACTAAATGTCTCCCATGAAGAAGAAGGAGCGTGAATATACACACTAACCGTAAAGTTCGAACCAACCCTCTAATGGTAGAGTTGGGACATCGCCTGATAGTAGGCGACCCGCTGATTACTAAATGTCTCCCATGAAGAAGGAAGGAGCGTTAATATACACACTAACCTTAAAGCATGAACAAATCCTCTAATGGTAGAGTTGGGACTGTTAGTGGGCTACCCGCCTGATTACTAAATGTCTCCCATGATGACGGAAGGAGCGTTAATATACACACTAACCTTAAACCATGAACAAATCCTCTAATGGTAGAGTTGGGACTTCGCCTGATAGTAGGCGACCCGCTGATTACTAAATGTCTGCCATGATGACGGAAGTAGCGTTAATATACACACTAACCTTAAACCATGAACAAATCCTCTAATGGTAGAGTTGGGACTTCGCCTGATAGTAGGCGACCCGCTGATTACTAAATGTCTGCCATGATGACGGAAGTAGCGTTAATATACACACTAACCTTAAAGCATGAACAAATCCTCTAATGGTAGAGTTGGGACTGTTAGTGGGCTACCCGCCTGATGACTAAATATCTCCCATGAAGAAGGAAGGAGCGTTAATATACACACTAACCTTAAAGCATGAACAAATCCTCTAATGGTAGAGTTGGGACTGTTAGTGGGCTACCCGCCTGATTACTAAATGTCTCCCATGATGACGGAAGGAGCGTTAATATACACACTAACCTTAAAGCATGAACAAATCCTCTAATGGTAGAGTTGGGACTTCGCCTGATAGTAGGCGACCCGCTGATTACTAAATGTCTGCCATGATGACGGAAGGAGCGTTAATATACACACTAACCTTAAAGCATGAACAAATCCTCTAATGGTAGAGTTGGGACTGTTAGTGGGCTACCCGCCTGATTACTAAATGTCTCCCATGATGACGGAAGGAGCGTTAATATACACACTAACCTTAAAGCATGAACAAATCCTCTAATGGTAGAGTTGGGACTTCGCCTGATAGTAGGCGACCCGCTGATTACTAAATGTCTGCCATGATGACGGAAGTAGCGTTAATATACACACTAACCTTAAAGCATGAACAAATCCTCTAATGGTAGAGTTGGGACTGTTAGTGGGCTACCCGCCTGATGACTAAATATCTCCCATGAAGAAGGAAGGAGCGTTAATATACACACTAACCTTAAAGCATGAACAAATCCTCTAATGGTAGAGTTGGGACTGTTAGTGGGCTACCCGCCTGATTACTAAATGTCTCCCATGATGACGGAAGGAGCGTTAATATACACACTAACCTTAAAGCATGAACAAATCCTCTAATGGTAGAGTTGGGACTTCGCCTGATAGTAGGCGACCCGCTGATTACTAAATGTCTGCCATGATGACGGAAGGAGCGTTAATATACACACTAACCTTAAAGCATGAACAAATCCTCTAATGGTAGAGTTGGGACTTCGCCTGATAGTAGGCGACCCGCTGATTACTAAATGTCTGCCATGATGACGGAAGGAGCGTTAATATACACACTAACCTTAAACCATGAACAAATCCTCTAATGGTAGAGTTGGGACTTCGCCTGATAGTAGGCGACCCGCTGATTACTAAATGTCTGCCATGATGACGGAAGGAGCGTTAATATACACACTAACCTTAAAGCATGAACAAATCCTCTAATGGTAGAGTTTGGACTTCGCCTGATAGTAGGCGACCCGCTGATTACTAAATGTCTGCCATGATGACGGAAGGAGCGTTAATATACACACTAACCTTAAAGCACGAACAAATCCTCTAATGGTAGAGTTGGGACATCGCCTGTTAGTGGGCTACCCGCTGATTACTAAATGTCTGCCATGATGACGGAAGGAGCGTTAATATACACACTAACCTTAAACCATGAACAAATCCTCTAATGGTAGAGTTTGGACTTCGCCTGATAGTAGGCGACCCGCTGATTACTAAATGTCTGCCATGATGACGGAAGGAGCGTTAATATACACACTAACCTTAAACCATGAACAAATCCTCTAATGGTAGAGTTTGGACTTCGCCTGATAGTAGGCGACCCGCTGATTACTAAATGTCTGCCATGATGACGGAAGGAGCGTTAATATACACACTAACCTTAAACCATGAACAAATCCTCTAATGGTAGAGTTTGGACTTCGCCTGATAGTAGGCGACCCGCTGATTACTAAATGTCTGCCATGATGACGGAAGGAGCGTTAATATACACACTAACCTTAAACCATGAACAAATCCTCTAATGGTAGAGTTGGGACTTCGCCTGATAGTAGGCGACCCGCTGATTACTAAATGTCTGCCATGATGACGGAAGTAGCGTTAATATACACACTAACCTTAAAGCATGAACAAATCCTCTAATGGTAGAGTTGGGACTTCGCCTGATAGTAGGCGACCCGCTGATTACTAAATGTCTGCCATGATGACGGAAGGAGCGTTAATATACACACTAACCTTAAACCATGAACAAATCCTCTAATGGTAGAGTTTGGACTTCGCCTGATAGTAGGCGACCCGCTGATTACTAAATGTCTGCCATGATGACGGAAGGAGCGTTAATATACACACTAACCTTAAAGCACGAACAAATCCTCTAATGGTAGAGTTGGGACATCGCCTGTTAGTGGGCTACCCGCTGATTACTAAATGTCTGCCATGATGACGGAAGGAGCGTTAATATACACACTAACCTTAAACCATGAACAAATCCTCTAATGGTAGAGTTTGGACTTCGCCTGATAGTAGGCGACCCGCTGATTACTAAATGTCTGCCATGATGACGGAAGGAGCGTTAATATACACACTAACCTTAAACCATGAACAAATCCTCTAATGGTAGAGTTTGGACTTCGCCTGATAGTAGGCGACCCGCTGATTACTAAATGTCTGCCATGATGACGGAAGGAGCGTTAATATACACACTAACCTTAAACCATGAACAAATCCTCTAATGGTAGAGTTTGGACATCGCCTGTTAGTAGGCGACCCGCTGATTACTAAATGTCTGCCATGATGACGGAAGGAGCGTTAATATACACACTAACCTTAAAGCATGAACAAATCCTCTAATGGTAGAGTTGGGACTTCGCCTGATAGTAGGCGACCCGCTGATTACTAAATGTCTGCCATGATGACGGAAGGAGCGTTAATATACACACTAACCTTAAAGCACGAACAAATCCTCTAATGGTAGAGTTGGGACATCGCCTGTTAGTGGGCTACCCGCTGATTACTAAATGTCTGCCATGATGACGGAAGGAGCGTTAATATACACACTAACCTTAAAGCATGAACAAATCCTCTAATGGTAGAGTTTGGACTTCGCCTGATAGTAGGCGACCCGCTGATTACTAAATGTCTGCCATGATGACGGAAGGAGCGTTAATATACACACTAACCTTAAACCATGAACAAATCCTCTAATGGTAGAGTTTGGACTTCGCCTGATAGTAGGCGACCCGCTGATTACTAAATGTCTGCCATGATGACGGAAGGAGCGTTAATATACACACTAACCTTAAACCATGAACAAATCCTCTAATGGTAGAGTTTGGACTTCGCCTGATAGTAGGCGACCCGCTGATTACTAAATGTCTGCCATGATGACGGAAGGAGCGTTAATATACACACTAACCTTAAACCATGAACAAATCCTCTAATGGTAGAGTTTGGACTTCGCCTGATAGTAGGCGACCCGCTGATTACTAAATGTCTGCCATGATGACGGAAGGAGCGTTAATATACACACTAACCTTAAAGCACGAACAAATCCTCTAATGGTAGAGTTTGGACATCGCCTGTTAGTGGGCTACCCGCTGATTACTAAATGTCTGCCATGATGACGGAAGGAGCGTTAATATACACACTAACCTTAAACCATGAACAAATCCTCTAATGGTAGAGTTTGGACTTCGCCTGATAGTAGGCGACCCGCTGATTACTAAATGTCTGCCATGATGACGGAAGGAGCGTTAATATACACACTAACCTTAAACCATGAACAAATCCTCTAATGGTAGAGTTTGGACTTCGCCTGATAGTAGGCGACCCGCTGATTACTAAATGTCTCCCATGATGACGGAAGGAGCGTTAATATACACACTAACCTTAAACCATGAACAAATCCTCTAATGGTAGAGTTGGGACTTCGCCTGATAGTAGGCGACCCGCTGATTACTAAATGTCTGCCATGATGACGGAAGGAGCGTTAATATACACACTAACCTTAAACCATGAACAAATCCTCTAATGGTAGAGTTTGGACTTCGCCTGATAGTAGGCGACCCGCTGATTACTAAATGTCTGCCATGATGACGGAAGGAGCGTTAATATACACACTAACCTTAAAGCATGAACAAATCCTCTAATGGTAGAGTTTGGACTTCGCCTGATAGTAGGCGACCCGCTGATTACTAAATGTCTGCCATGATGACGGAAGGAGCGTTAATATACACACTAACCTTAAACCATGAACAAATCCTCTAATGGTAGAGTTTGGACTTCGCCTGATAGTAGGCGACCCGCTGATTACTAAATGTCTGCCATGATGACGGAAGGAGCGTTAATATACACACTAACCTTAAACCATGAACAAATCCTCTAATGGTAGAGTTGGGACATCGCCTGTTAGTGGGCTACCCGCAGATTACTAAATGTCTGCCATGATGACGGAAGGAGCGTTAATATACACACTAACCTTAAACCATGAACCAACCCTCTAATGGTAGAGTTGGGACATCGCCTGTTAGTGGGCTACCCGCAGATTACTAAATGTCTGCCATGATGACGGAAGGAGCGTTAATATACACACTAACCTTAAACCATGAACAAATCCTCTAATGGTAGAGTTTGGACTTCGCCTGATAGTAGGCGACCCGCTGATTACTAAATGTCTGCCATGATGACGGAAGGAGCGTTAATATACACACTAACCTTAAACCATGAACAAATCCTCTAATGGTAGAGTTTGGACTTCGCCTGATAGTAGGCGACCCGCTGATTACTAAATGTCTGCCATGATGACGGAAGGAGCGTTAATATACACACTAACCTTAAACCATGAACAAATCCTCTAATGGTAGAGTTTGGACTTCGCCTGATAGTAGGCGACCCGCTGATTACTAAATGTCTGCCATGATGACGGAAGGAGCGTTAATATACACACTAACCTTAAACCATGAACAAATCCTCTAATGGTAGAGTTTGGACTTCGCCTGATAGTAGGCGACCCGCTGATTACTAAATGTCTGCCATGATGACGGAAGGAGCGTTAATATACACACTAACCTTAAACCATGAACAAATCCTCTAATGGTAGAGTTTGGACTTCGCCTGATAGTAGGCGACCCGCTGATTACTAAATGTCTGCCATGATGACGGAAGGAGCGTTAATATACACACTAACCTTAAAGCATGAACAAATCCTCTAATGGTAGAGTTTGGACTTCGCCTGATAGTAGGCGACCCGCTGATTACTAAATGTCTGCCATGATGACGGAAGGAGCGTTAATATACACACTAACCTTAAACCATGAACAAATCCTCTAATGGTAGAGTTGGGACTTCGCCTGATATTAGGCGACCCGCTGATTACTAAATGTCTGCCATGATGACGGAAGGAGCGTTAATATACACACTAACCTTAAAGCATGAACAAATCCTCTAATGGTAGAGTTTGGACTTCGCCTGATAGTAGGCGACCCGCTGATTACTAAATGTCTGCCATGATGACGGAAGGAGCGTTAATATACACACTAACCTTAAACCATGAACAAATCCTCTAATGGTAGAGTTGGGACTTCGCCTGATAGTAGGCGACCCGCTGATTACTAAATGTCTGCCATGATGACGGAAGGAGCGTTAATATACACACTAACCTTAAAGCACGAACAAATCCTCTAATGGTAGAGTTTGGACTTCGCCTGATAGTAGGCGACCCGCTGATTACTAAATGTCTGCCATGATGACGGAAGGAGCGTTAATATACACACTAACCTTAAAGCACGAACAAATCCTCTAATGGTAGAGTTGGGACATCGCCTGTTAGTGGGCTACCCGCTGATTACTAAATGTCTGCCATGATGACGGAAGGAGCGTTAATATACACACTAACCTTAAAGCACGAACAAATCCTCTAATGGTAGAGTTGGGACTTCGCCTGATAGTAGGCGACCCGCTGATTACTAAATGTCTGCCATGATGACGGAAGGAGCGTTAATATACACACTAACCTTAAACCATGAACAAATCCTCTAATGGTAGAGTTGGGACATCGCCTGTTAGTGGGCTACCCGCAGATTACTAAATGTCTGCCATGATGACGGAAGGAGCGTTAATATACACACTAACCTTAAACCATGAACCAACCCTCTAATGGTAGAGTTGGGACATCGCCTGTTAGTGGGCTACCCGCAGATTACTAAATGTCTGCCATGATGACGGAAGGAGCGTTAATATACACACTAACCTTAAACCATGAACCAACCCTCTAATGGTAGAGTTGGGACATCGCCTGTTAGTGGGCTACCCGCAGATTACTAAATGTCTGCCATGATGACGGAAGGAGCGTTAATATACACACTATCCTTAAAGCACGAACAAATCCTCTAATGGTAGAGTTGGGACTTCGCCTGATAGTAGGCGACCCGCTGATTACTAAATGTCTGCCATGATGACGGAAGGAGCGGTAATATACACACTAACCTTAAAGCATGAACAAATCCTCTAATGGTAGAGTTGGGACTTCGCCTGATAGTAGGCGACCCGCTGATTACTAAATGTCTCCCATGAAGAAGAAGGAGCGTGAATATACACACTAACCGTAAAGTTCGAACCAACCCTCTAATGGTAGAGTTGGGACTTCGCCTGATAGTAGGCGACCCGCTGATTACTAAATATCTCCCATGAAGAAGGAAGGAGCGTTAATATACACACTAACCTTAAAGCATGAACAAATCCTCTAATGGCAGAGTTGGGACTTCGCCTGATAGTAGGCGACCCGCTGATTACTAAATGTCTCCCATGAAGAAGAAGGAGCGTGAATATACACACTAACCGTAAAGTTCGAACCAACCCTCTAATGGTAGAGTTGGGACTTCGCCTGATAGTAGGCGACCCGCTGATTACTAAATGTCTCCCATGAAGAAGAAGGAGCGTGAATATACACACTAACCGTAAAGTTCGAACCAACCCTCTAATGGTAGAGTTGGGACATCGCCTGTTAGTAGGCTACCCACCTGATTACTAAATGTCTCCCATGAAGAAGGAAGGAGCGTTAATATACACACTAACCTTAAAGCATGAACAAATCCTCTAATGGTAGAGTTGGGACATCGCCTGTTAGTAGGCTACCCACCTGATTACTAAATGTCTCCCATGAAGAAGAAGGAGCGTGAATATACACACTAACCGTAAAGTTCGAACCAACCCTCTAATGGTAGAGTTGGGACTTCGCCTATTAGTAGGCTACCCACCTGATTACTAAATGTCTCCCATGAAGAAGGAAGGAGCGTTAATATACACACTAACCTTAAAGCATGAACAAATCCTCTAATGGTAGAGTTGGGACATCGCCTGTTAGTAGGCTACCCACCTGATTACTAAATGTCTCCCATGAAGAAGGAAGGAGCGTTAATATACACACTAACCTTAAAGCATGAACAAATCCTCTAATGGTAGAGTTGGGACATCGCCTGTTAGTAGGCTACCCACCTGATTACTAAATGTCTCCCATGAAGAAGGAAGGAGCGTTAATATACACACTAACCTTAAAGCATGAACAAATCCTCTAATGGTAGAGTTGGGACATCGCCTGTTAGTAGGCTACCCACCTGATTACTAAATGTCTCCCATGAAGAAGGAAGGAGCGTTAATATACACACTAACCTTAAAGCATGAACAAATCCTCTAATGGTAGAGTTGGGACATCGCCTGTTAGTAGGCTACCCACCTGATTACTAAATGTCTCCCATGAAGAAGGAAGGAGCGTTAATATACACACTAACCTTAAACCATGAACAAATCCTCTAATGGTAGAGTTGGGACTTCGCCTGATAGTAGGCGACCCGCCTGATGACTAAATGTCTCCCATGAAGAAGGAAGGAGCGTTAATATACACACTAACCTTAAAGCATGAACAAATCCTCTAATGGTAGAGTTGGGACATCGCCTGTTAGTAGGCTACCCGCCTGATGACTAAATGTCTCCCATGAAGAAGGAAGGAGCGTTAATATACACACTAACCTTAAAGCATGAACAAATCCTCTAATGGTAGAGTTGGGACATCGCCTGTGAGTAGGCTACCCGCCTGATGACTAAATGTCTGCCATGATGACGGAAGGAGCGTTAATATACACACTAACCTTAAACCATGAACAAATCCTCTAATGGTAGAGTTGGGACTGTTAGTAGGCGACCCGCTGATTACTAAATGTCTGCCATGATGACGGAAGGAGCGTTAATATACACACTAACCTTAAACCATGAACAAATCCTCTAATGGTAGAGTTGGGACTTCGCCTGATAGTAGGCGACCCGCTGATTACTAAATGTCTGCCATGATGACGGAAGGAGCGTTAATATACACACTAACCTTAAAGCATGAACAAATCCTCTAATGGTAGAGTTGGGACTTCGCCTGATAGTAGGCGACCCGCTGATTACTAAATGTCTGCCATGATGACGGAAGGAGCGTTAATATACACACTAACCTTAAACCATGAACAAATCCTCTAATGGTAGAGTTGGGACTTCGCCTGATAGTAGGCGACCCGCTGATTACTAAATGTCTGCCATGATGACGGAAGGAGCGTTAATATACACACTAACCTTAAAGCATGAACAAATCCTCTAATGGTAGAGTTGGGACTTCGCCTGATAGTAGGCGACCCGCTGATTACTAAATGTCTGCCATGATGACGGAAGGAGCGTTAATATACACACTAACCTTAAACCATGAACAAATCCTCTAATGGTAGAGTTGGGACTTCGCCTGATAGTAGGCGACCCGCTGATTACTAAATGTCTGCCATGATGACGGAAGGAGCGTTAATATACACACTAACCTTAAACCATGAACAAATCCTCTAATGGTAGAGTTGGGACTTCGCCTGATAGTAGGCGACCCGCTGATTACTAAATGTCTGCCATGATGACGGAAGGAGCGTTAATATACACACTAACCTTAAAGCATGAACAAATCCTCTAATGGTAGAGTTGGGACTTCGCCTGATAGTAGGCGACCCGCTGATTACTAAATGTCTGCCATGATGACGGAAGGAGCGTTAATATACACACTAACCTTAAACCATGAACAAATCCTCTAATGGTAGAGTTGGGACTTCGCCTGATAGTAGGCGACCCGCTGATTACTAAATGTCTGCCATGATGACGGAAGGAGCGTTAATATACACACTAACCTTAAACCATGAACAAATCCTCTAATGGTAGAGTTGGGACTTCGCCTGATAGTAGGCGACCCGCTGATTACTAAATGTCTGCCATGATGACGGAAGTAGCGTTAATATACACACTAACCTTAAACCATGAACAAATCCTCTAATGGTAGAGTTGGGACTTCGCCTGATAGTAGGCGACCCGCTGATTACTAAATGTCTGCCATGATGACGGAAGGAGCGTTAATATACACACTAACCTTAAACCATGAACAAATCCTCTAATGGTAGAGTTGGGACTTCGCCTGATAGTAGGCGACCCGCTGATTACTAAATGTCTGCCATGATGACGGAAGGAGCGTTAATATACACACTAACCTTAAACCATGAACAAATCCTCTAATGGTAGAGTTGGGACTTCGCCTGATAGTAGGCGACCCGCTGATTACTAAATGTCTGCCATGATGACGGAAGTAGCGTTAATATACACACTAACCTTAAACCATGAACAAATCCTCTAATGGTAGAGTTGGGACTTCGCCTGATAGTAGGCGACCCGCTGATTACTAAATGTCTGCCATGATGACGGAAGGAGCGTTAATATACACACTAACCTTAAAGCATGAACAAATCCTCTAATGGTAGAGTTGGGACTTCGCCTGATAGTAGGCGACCCGCTGATTACTAAATGTCTGCCATGATGACGGAAGGAGCGTTAATATACACACTAACCTTAAACCATGAACAAATCCTCTAATGGTAGAGTTGGGACTTCGCCTGTTAGTGGGCTACCCGCTGATTACTAAATGTCTGCCATGATGACGGAAGGAGCGTTAATATACACACTAACCTTAAACCATGAACAAATCCTCTAATGGTAGAGTTGGGACTTCGCCTGTTAGTGGGCTACCCGCTGATTACTAAATGTCTGCCATGATGACGGAAGGAGCGTTAATATACACACTAACCTTAAAGCATGAACAAATCCTCTAATGGTAGAGTTGGGACATCGCCTGTTAGTGGGCTACCCGCTGATTACTAAATGTCTGCCATGATGACGGAAGGAGCGTTAATATACACACTAACCGTAAAGTTCGAACCAACCCTCTAATGGTAGAGTTGGGACATCGCCTGTTAGTGGGCTACCCGCTGATTACTAAATGTCTGCCATGATGACGGAAGGAGCGTTAATATACACACTAACCTTAAACCATGAACAAATCCTCTAATGGTAGAGTTGGGACTTCGCCTGATAGTAGGCGACCCGCTGATTACTAAATGTCTGCCATGATGACGGAAGGAGCGTTAATATACACACTAACCTTAAAGCATGAACAAATCCTCTAATGGTAGAGTTGGGACTTCGCCTGATAGTAGGCGACCCGCTGATTACTAAATGTCTGCCATGATGACGGAAGGAGCGTTAATATACACACTAACCTTAAACCATGAACAAATCCTCTAATGGTAGAGTTGGGACTTCGCCTGATAGTAGGCGACCCGCTGATTACTAAATGTCTGCCATGATGACGGAAGGAGCGTTAATATACACACTAACCTTAAACCATGAACAAATCCTCTAATGGTAGAGTTGGGACTTCGCCTGTTAGTAGGCTACCCACCTGATTGTAGACTAAATGTCTCCCATGAAGAAAGAAGGAGCGTGTATCACACACTAACCTTAAAGCACGAACAAATCCTCTAATGGTAGAGTTGGGACTTCGCCTGTTAGTAGGCTACCCACCTGATTGTAGACTAAATGTCTCCCATGAAGAAGGAAGGAGCGTGTATTACACACTAACCTTAAAGCACGAACAAATCCTCTAATGGTAGAGTTGGGACTTCGCCTGTTAGTAGGCTACCCACCTGATTGTAGACTAAATGTCTCCCATGAAGAAGGAAGGAGCGTGTATTACACACTAACCTTAAAGCACGAACAAATCCTCTAATGGTAGAGTTGGGACTTCGCCTGTTAGTAGGCTACCCACCTGATTGTAGACTAAATGTCTCCCATGAAGATGGAAGGAGCGTGTATTACACACTAACCTTAAAGCACGAACAAATCCTCTAATGGTAGAGTAGGGACTTCGTCTGTTAGTAGGCTACCCACCTGATTGTAGACTAAATGTCTCCCATGAAGAAGGAAGGAGCGTGAATTACACACTAACCTTAAAGCACGAACAAATCCTCTAATGGTAGAGTTGGGACTTCGTATGTTAGTAGGCTACCCACCTGATTGTAGACTAAATGTCTGCCATGATGACGGAAGGAGCGTGTATTACACACTAACCTTAAAGCACGAACAAATCCTCTAATGGTAGAGTAGGGACTTCGTATGTTAGTAGGCTACCCACCTGATTGTAGACTAAATGTCTCCCATGAAGAAGGAAGGAGCGTGTATTACACACTAACCTTAAAGCACGAACAAATCCTCTAATGGTAGAGTAGGGACATCGTCTGTTAGTATGCTACCCACCTGATTGTAGACTAAATGTCTCCCATGAAGAAGGAAGGAGCGTGTATTACACACTAACCTTAATGCACGTACAAATCCTCTAATGGTAGAGTTGGGACTTCGTATGTTAGTAGGCTACCCACCTGATTGTAGACTAAATGTCTGCCATGATGACGGAAGGAGCGTGTATAACACACTAACCTTAAAGCACGAACAAATCCTCTAATGGTAGAGTAGGGACTTCGTCTGTTAGTAGGCTACCCACCTGATTGTAGACTAAATGTCTCCCATGAAGAAGGAAGGAGCGTGTATTACACACTAACCTTAAAGCACGAACAAATCCTCTAATGGTAGAGTTGGGACTTCGTATGTTAGTAGGCTACCCACCTGATTGTAGACTAAATGTCTGCCATGATGACGGAAGGAGCGTGTATTACACACTAACCTTAAAGCACGAACAAATCCTCTAATGGTAGAGTAGGGACTTCGTCTGTTAGTAGGCTACCCACCTGATTGTAGACTAAATGTCTCCCATGAAGAAGGAAGGAGCGTGTATTACACACTAACCTTAAAGCACGAACAAATCCTCTAATGGTAGAGTAGGGACTTCGTATGTTAGTAGGCTACCCACCTGATTGTAGACTAAATGTCTCCCATGAAGAAGGAAGGAGCGTGTATTACACACTAACCTTAAAGCATGAACAAATCCTCTAATGGTAGAGTTGGGACTTCGCCTGATAGTAGGCGACCCGCTGATTACTAAATGTCTGCCATGATGACGGAAGGAGCGTTAATATACACACTAACCTTAAAGCATGAACAAATCCTCTAATGGTAGAGTTGGGACTTCGCCTGATAGTAGGCGACCCGCTGATTACTAAATGTCTGCCATGATGACGGAAGGAGCGTTAATATACACACTAACCTTAAACCATGAACAAATCCTCTAATGGTAGAGTTGGGACTTCGCCTGTTAGTAGGCTACCCACCTGATTGTAGACTAAATGTCTCCCATGAAGAAAGAAGGAGCGTGTATCACACACTAACCTTAAAGCACTAACAAATCCTCTAATGGTAGAGTTGGGACTTCGCCTGTTAGTAGGCTACCCACCTGATTGTAGACTAAATGTCTCCCATGAAGAAGGAAGGAGCGTGTATTACACACTAACCTTAAAGCACGAACAAATCCTCTAATGGTAGAGTTGGGACTTCGCCTGTTAGTAGGCTACCCACCTGATTGTAGACTAAATGTCTCCCATGAAGAAGGAAGGAGCGTGTATTACACACTAACCTTAAAGCACGAACAAATCCTCTAATGGTAGAGTTGGGACTTCGCCTGTTAGTAGGCTACCCACCTGATTGTAGACTAAATGTCTCCCATGAAGATGGAAGGAGCGTGTATTACACACTAACCTTAAAGCACGAACAAATCCTCTAATGGTAGAGTAGGGACTTCGTCTGTTAGTAGGCTACCCACCTGATTGTAGACTAAATGTCTCCCATGAAGAAGGAAGGAGCGTGTATTACACACTAACCTTAAAGCACGAACAAATCCTCTAATGGTAGAGATGGGACTTCGTATGTTAGTAGGCTACCCACCTGATTGTAGACTAAATGTCTGCCATGATGACGGAAGGAGCGTGTATTACACACTAACCTTAAAGCACGAACAAATCCTCTAATGGTAGAGTAGGGACTTCGTATGTTAGTAGGCTACCCACCTGATTGTAGACTAAATGTCTCCCATGAAGAAGGAAGGAGCGTGTATTACACACTAACCTTAAAGCACGAACAAATCCTCTAATGGTAGAGTAGGGACTTCGTCTGTTAGTAGGCTACCCACCTGATTGTAGACTAAATGTCTCCCATGAAGAAGGAAGAAGCGTGTATTACACACTAACCTTAAAGCACGAACAAATCCTCTAATGGTAGAGTTGGGACTTCGTATGTTAGTAGGCTACCCACCTGATTGTAGACTAAATGTCTGCCATGATGACGGAAGGAGCGTGTATTACACACTAACCTTAAAGCACGAACAAATCCTCTAATGGTAGAGTAGGGACTTCGTCTGTTAGTAGGCTACCCACCTGATTGTAGACTAAATGTCTCCCATGAAGAAGGAAGGAGCGTGTATTACACACTAACCTTAAAGCACGAACAAATCCTCTAATGGTAGAGTTGGGACTTCGTATGTTAGTAGGCTACCCACCTGATTGTAGACTAAATGTCTCCCATGAAGAAGGAAGGAGCGTGTATTACACACTAACCTTAAAGCACGAACAAATCCTCTAATGGTAGAGTAGGGACTTCGTCTGTTAGTAGGCTACCCACCTGATTGTAGACTAAATGTCTCCCATGAAGAAGGAAGGAGCGTGTATTACACACTAACCTTAAAGCACGAACAAATCCTCTAATGGTAGAGTTGGGACTTCGTCTGTTAGTAGGCTACCCACCTGATTGTAGACTAAATGTCTCCCATGAAGAAGGAAGGAGCGTGTATCACACACTAACCTTAAAGCTCGAACAAACCCTCTAGTGGTAGAGTTGGGACATCGCCTGTGAGTGGGCTACCCGAATGATTACTAAATGTCTCCCATGAGGAAGGAAGGAGCGTTAATATACACACTAAGCTTTAAACTCGAACAAACCCTCTAGTGGTAGAGTTGGGACATCCCCTGTTAGTGGGCTACCCGAATGATTACTAAATGTCTCCCATGAAGAAGGAAGGAGCGTTAATATACACACTAAGCTTTAAACTCGAACAAACCCTCTAGTGGTAGAGTTGGGACATCCCCTGTTAGTGGGCTACCCGAATGATTACTAAATGTCTCCCATGAAGAAGGAAGGAGCGTTAATATACACACTAAGCTTTAAACTCGAACAAACCCTCTAGTGGTAGAGTTGGGACATCCCCTGTTAGTGGGCTACCCGAATGATTACTAAATGTCTCCCATGAAGAAGGAAGGAGCGTTAATATACACACTAAGCTTTAAACTCGAACAAACCCTCTAGTGGTAGAGTTGGGACATCCCCTGTTAGTGGGCTACCCGAATGATTACTAAATGTCTCCCATGAAGAAGGAAGGAGCGTTAATATACACACTAAGCTTTAAACTCGAACAAACCCTCTAGTGGTAGAGTTGGGACATCCCCTGTTAGTGGGCTACCCGAATGATTACTAAATGTCACCCATAAAGAAGGAAGGAGCGTTAATATACACACTAACCTTTAAATTCGAACAAACACTCTAGTGGTAGAGTTGGGACATCGCCTGTGAGTGGGCTACCCGAATGATTACTAAATGTCTCCTATGAAGAAGGAAGGAACGTGAATATACACGCTAACCTTAAAGCTCGAAGAAATCCTCTAATGGTAGAGTTGGGACTGTTAGTGGGCTACCCGCCTGATTACTAAATGTCTCCCATGAAGAAGGAAGGAACGTGAATATACACGCTAACCTTAAAGCTCGAAGAAATCCTCTAATGGTAGAGTTGGGACTGTTAGTGGGCTACCCGCCTGATTACTAAATGTCTCCCATGAAGAAGGAAGGAACGTGAATATACACGCTAACCTTAAAGCTCGAAGAAATCCTCTAATGGTAGAGTTGGGACTGTTAGTAGGCTACCCGCCTGATTACTAAATGTCTCCCATGAAGAAGGAAGGAACGTGAATATACACGCTAACCTTAAAGCTCGAAGAAATCCTCTAAAGGTAGAGTTGGGACTGTTAGTGGGCTACCCGCCTGATTACTACATGTCTCCCATGAAGAAGGAAGGAACGTGAATATACACGCTAACCTTAAAGCTCGAAGAAATCCTCTAATGGTAGAGTTAGGACTGTTAGTGGGCTACCCGCCTGATTACTAAATGTCTCCCATGAAGAAGGAAGGAACGTGAATATACACGCTAACCTTAAAGCTCGAAGAAATCCTCTAATGGTAGAGTTGGGACTGTTAGTGGGCTACCCGCCTGATTACTAAATGTCTCTCATGAAGAAGGAAGGAACGTGAATATACACGCTAACCTTAAAGCTCGAAGAAATCCTCTAATGGTAGAGTTGGGACTGTTAGTGGGCTAAACGCCTGATTACTAAATGTCTCCCATGAAGAAGGAAGGAACGTGAATATACACGCTAACCTTAAAGCTCGAAGAAATCCTCTAATGGTAGAGTTAGGACTGTTAGTGGGCTACCCGCCTGATTACTAAATGTCTCCCATGAAGAAGGAAGGAACGTGAATATACACGCTAACCTTACAGCTCGAAGAAATCCTCTAATGGTAGAGTTGGGACTGTTAGTGGACTACCCGCCTGATTACTAAATGTCTCCCATGAAGAAGGAAGGAACGTGAATATACACGCTAATATTAAAGCTCAAAGAAATCCTCTAATGGTAGAGTTAGGACTGTTAGTGGGCTACCCGCCTGATTACTAAATGTCTCCCATGAAGAAGGAAGGAACGTGAATATACACGCTAACCTTAAAGCTCTAAGAAATCCTCTAATGGTAGAGTTAGGACTGTTAGTGGGCTACGCGCCTGATTACTAAATGTCTAACATGAAGAAGGAAGGAACGTGAATATACACGCTAACCTTAAAGCTCGAAGAAATCCTCTAATGGTAGAGTTAGGACTGTTAGTGGGCTACGCGCCTGATTACTAATTGTCTCCCATGAAGAAGGACGGAACGTGAATATACACCCTAACCTTAAAGCTCAAAAAAATCCTCTAATGGTAGAGTTGGGACTGTTAGTAGGCTACCCGTCTGATTACTAAATGTCTCCCATGAAGAAGGAAGGAGCGTGAATATACACGGTAACCTTAAAGCACGAACAAATCCTCTATTGGTAGAGTTTGGACTGTTAGTGGGCTACCCGCCTGATTACTAAATGTCTCCCATAAAGAAGGAAGGAACGTGAATATACACGCTAACCTTAAAGCTCGAAGAAATCCTCTAATGGTAGAGTTGGGACTGTTAGTGGGCTACCCGCCTGATTACTAAATGTCTCCCATGAAGAAGGAAGGAACGTGAATATACACGCTAACCTTAAAGCTCAAAGAAATCTTCTAATGGTAGAGTTAGGACTGTTAGTGGGCAACGCGCCTGATTACTAAATGTCTCCCATGAAGAAGGAAGGAACGTGAATATACACGCTAACCTTAAAGCTCGAAGAAATCCTCTAATGGTAGAGTTGGGACTGTTAGTAGGCTACCCGGCAGATTACTAAATGTCTCCCATGAAGAAGGAAGGAACGTGAATATACACGCTAACCTTAAAGCTCGAAGAAATCCTTTAATGGTAGAGTTAGGACTGTTAGTGGGCTACGCGCCTGATTACTAAATGTCTCCCATGAAGAAGGAAGGAACGTGAATATAAACGCTAACCTTAAAGCTCGAAGAAATCCTCTAATGGTAGAGTTGGGACTGTTAGTGGGCTACCCGCCTGATTACTAAATGTCACCCATGAAGAAGGAAGGAACGTGAATATACACGGTAACCTTAAAGCACGAACAAATCCTCTAATGGTAGAGTTGGGACTTTGCCTGTTAGTGGGCTACGCGCCTGATTACTAAATGTCTCCCATGAAGAAGGAAGGAACTTGAAAATACTCGCTAACCTTAAAGCTCGAAGAAATCCTCTAATGGTAGAGTTGGGACTGTTAGTGGGCTATCCGCCTGATTACTAAATGTCTCCCATGAAGAAGGAAGGAACGTGAATATACACGCTAACCTTAAAGCTAGAAGAAATCCTCTAATGGTAGAGTTGGGACTGTTAGTGGGCTACCCGCCTGATTACTAAATGTCTCCCATGAAGAAGGAAGGAACGTGAATATACACGCTAACCTTAAAGCTCGAAGAAATCCTCTAATGGTAGAGTTAGGACTGTTAGTGGGCAACGGGCCTGATTACTAAATGTCTCCCATGAAGAAGGAAGGAACGTGAATATACACGCTAACCTTAAAGCTCGAAGAAATCCTCTAATGGTAGAGTTAGGACTGTTAGTGGGCTACGCGCCTGATTACCAAATGTCTCCCATGAAGAAGGAAGGAACGTGAATATACACGCTAACCTTAAAGCTCGAAGAAATCCTCTATTGGTAGAGTTGGGACTGTTAGTGGGCTACGCGCCTGATTACTAAATGTCTCCCATGAAGAAGGAAGGAACGTGAATATACACGCTAACCTTAAAGCTCAAAGAAATCCTCTAATGGTAGAGTTAGGACTGTTAGTGGGCTACGCGCCTGATTACTAAATGTCTCCCATGAAGAAAGAAGGAACGTGAATATACACGGTAACCTTAAAGCACGAACAAATCCTCTAATGGTAGAGTTGGGACTTTGCCTGTTAGTGGGCTACGCGCCTGATTACTAAATGTCTCCCATGAAGAAGGAAGGAACGTGAATATACACGCTAACCTTAAAGCTCGAAGAAATCCTCTAATGGTAGAGTTGGGACTGTTAGTGGGCTACCCGCCTGATTACTAAATGTCTCCCATGAAGAAGGAAGGAACGTGAATATACACGCTAACCTTAAAGCTAGAATAAATCCTCTAATGGTAGAGTTGGGACTATTAGTGGGCTACCCGCCTGATTACTAAATGTCTCCCATGAAGAAGGAAGGAACGTGAATATACACGCTAACCTTAAAGCTCGAAGAAATCCTCTAATGGTAGAGTTGGGACTGTTAGTGGGCTACCCGCCTGATTACTAAATGTCTCCCATGAAGAAGGAAGGAACGTGAATATACACGCTAACCTTAAAGCTAAAAGAAATCCTCTAATGGTAGAGTTGGGACTGTTAGTGGGCTACCCGCCTGATTACTAAATGTCTCCCATGAAGAAGGAAGGAACTTGAATATACACGCTAACCTTAAAGCTAGAAGAAATCCTCTAATGGTAGAGTTGGGACTGTTAGTGGGCTACCCGCCTGATTACTAAATGTCTCCCATGAAGAAGAAAGGAACGTGAATATACACGCTAACCTTAAAGCTAGAAGAAATCCTCTAATGGTAGAGTTGGGACTGTTAGTGGGCTACCCGCCTGATTACTAAATGTCTCCCATGAAGAAGGAAGGAACGTGAATATACACGCTAACCTTAAAGCTAGAAGAAATCCTCTAATGGTAGAGTTGGGACTGTTAGTGGGCTACCCGCCTGATTACTAAATGTCTCCCATGAAGAACGAAGGAACGTGAATATACACGCTAACCTTAAAGCTAGAAGAAATCCTCTAATGGTAGAGTTGGGACTGTTAGTGGGCTACCCGCCTGATTACTAAATGTCTCCCATGAAGAAGGAAGGAACGTGAATATACACGCTAACCTTAAAGCTCGAAGAAATCCTCTAATGGTAGAGTTGGGACTGTTACTGGGCTACTCGCCTGATTACTAAATGTCTCCCATGAAGAAGGAAGGAACGTGAATATACACGCTAACCTTAAAGCTCGAAGAAATCCTCTAATGGTAGAGTTGGGACTGTTAGTGGGCTACCCGCCTGATTACTAAATGTCTCCCATGAAGAAGGAAGGAACGTGAATATACACGGTAACCTTAATGCTCGAAGAAATCCTCTAATGGTAGAGTTGGGACTGTTAGTGGGCTACCCGCCTGATTACTAAATGTCTCCCATGAAGAAGGAAGGAACGTGAATATACACGCTAACCTTAAAGCTAGAAGAAATCCTCTAATGGTAGAGTTGGGACTGTTTGTGGGCTACCTGCCTGATTACTAAATGTCTCCCATGAAAAAGCGAGGAACGTGAATATACACGGTAACCTTAAAGCTAGAAGAAATCCTCTAATGGTAGAGTTGGGACTGTTAGTGGTCTACCCGCCTGATTACTAAATGTCCCCCATGAAGAAGGAAGGAACGTGAATATACACGCTAACCTTAAAGCTCAAAGAAATCCTCTAATGGTAGAGTTAGGACTGTTAGTGGGCTACGCGCCTGATTACTAAATGTCTCCCATGAAGAAGCAAGGAACGTGAATATACACGCTAACCTTAAAGCTCAAAGAAATCCTCTAATGGTAGAGTTAGGACTGTTAGTGGGCAACGCGCCTGATTACTAAATGTCTCCCATGAAGAAGGAAGGAACGTGAATATACACGCTAACCTTAAAGCTCGAAGAAATCCTCTATTGGTAGAGTTGGGACTGTTAGTGGGCTACGCGCCTGATTACTAAATTTCTCCCATGAAGAAGGAAGGAACGTGAATATACACGCTAACCTTAAAGCTCGAAGAAATCCTCTAATGGTAGAGTTGGGACTGTTAGTGGGCTACCCGCCTGATTACTAAATGTCTCCCATGAAGAAGGAAGGAACGTGAATATACACGGTTACCTTAAAGCACGAACAAATCCTCTAATGGTAGAGTTGGGACTGTTAGTGGGCTACCCGCCTGATTACTAAATGTCTCCCATGAAGAAGGAAGGAACGTGAATATACACGGTTACCTTAAAGCACGAAGAAATCCTCTAATGGTAGAGTTGGGACTGTTAGTGGGCTACCCGCCTGATTACTAAATGTCTCCCATGAAGAAGGAAGGAACGTGAATATATACGGTAACCTTAAAGCACGAACAAATCCTCTAATGGTAGAGTTGGGACTTTGCCTGTTAGTGGGCTACGCGCCTGATTACTAAATGTCTCCAATGAAGAAGGAAGGAACGTGAATATACACGCTAACCTTAAAGCTCGAAGAAATCCTCTAATGGTAGAGTTGGGACTGTTAGTGGGCTACCCGCCTGATTACTAAATGTCTCCCCTGAAGAAGGAAAGAAAATGAATATACACGCTAACCTTAAAGCTCGAAGAAATCCTCTAATGGTAGAGTTGGGACTGTTAGTGGGCTACCCGCCTGATTACTAAATGTCTCCCCTGAAGAAGGAAAGAACGTGAATATACACGCTAACCTTAAAGCTCGAAGAAATCCTCTAATGGTAGAGTTGGGACTGTTAGTGGGCTACCCGCCTGATTACTAAATGTCTCCCCTGAAGAAGGAAAGAACGTGAATATACACGCTAACCTTAAAGCTCGAAGAAATCCTCTAATGGTAGAGTTGGGACTGTTAGTGGGCTACCCGCCTGATTACTAAATGTCTCCCATGAAGAAGGAAGGAACGTGAATATACACGCTAACCTTAAAGCTAGAAGAAATCCTCTAATGGTAGAGTTGGGACTGTTTGTGGGCTACCCGCCTGATTACTAAATGTCTCCCATGAAGAAGCGAGGAACGTGAATATACACGGTAACCTTAAAGCTAGAAGAAATCCTCTAATAGTAGAGTTAGGACTGTTAGTGGGCTACGCGCCTGATTACCAAATGTCTCCCATGAAGAAGGAAGGAACGTGAATAAACACGCTAACCTTAAAGCTCAAAGAAATCCTCTAATGGTAGAGTTAGGACTGTTAGTGGGCAACGCGCCTGATTACTAAATGTCTCCCATGAAGAAGGAAGGAACGTGAATATACACGCTAACCTTAAAGCTCAAAGAAATCCTCTAATGGTAGAGTTAGGACTGTTAGTGGGCTACGCGCCTGATTACTAAATGTCTCCCATGAAGAAGGAAGGAACGTGAATATACACGCTAACCTTAAAGCTCAAAGAAATCCTCTAATGGTAGAGTTAGGACTGTTAGTGGGCAACGCGCCTGATTACTAAATGTCTCCCATGAAGAAGGAAGGAACGTGAATATACACGCTAACCTTAAAGCTCAATGAAATCCTCTAATGGTAGAGTTAGGACTGTTAGTGGGCTACGCGCCTGATTACTAAATGTCTCCCATGAAGAAGGAAGGAACGTGAATATACACGCTAACCTTAAAGCTCAAAGAAATCCTCTAATGGTAGAGTTAGGACTGCTAGTGGGCAACGCGCCTGATTACTAAATGTCTCCCATGAAGAAGGAAGGAACGTGAATATACACGCTAACCTTAAAGCTCGAAGAAATCCTCTATTGGTAGAGTTGGGACTGTTAGTGGGCTACGCGCCTGATTACTAAATGTCTCCCATGAAGAAGGAAGGAACGTGAATATACACGCTAACCTTAAAGCTCGAAGAAATCCTCTAATGGTAGAGTTGGGACTGTTAGTGGGCTACCCGCCTGATTACTAAATGTCTCCCATGAAGAAGGAAGGAACGTGAATATACACGGTTACCTTAAAGCACGAAGAAATCCTCTAATGGTAGAGTTGGGACTGTTAGTGGGCTACCCGCCTGATTACTAAATGTCTCCCATGATGAAGGAAGGAGCGTGAATATACACGCTAACCTTAAAGCTCGAAGAAATCCTCTATTGGTAGAGTTGGGACTGTTAGTGGGCTACGCGCCTGATTACTAAATGTCTCCCATGAAGAAGGAAGGAACGTGAATATACACGCTAACCTTAAAGCTCGAAGAAATCCTCTAATGGTAGAGTTGGGACTGTTAGTGGGCTACCCGCCTGATTACTAAATGTCTCCCATGAAGAAGGAAGGAACGTGAATATACACGCTAACCTTAAAGCTAGAATAAATCCTCTAATGGTAGAGTTGGGACTATTAGTGGGCTACCCGCCTGATTACTAAATGTCTCCCATGAAGAAGGAAGGAACGTGAATATACACGGTTACCTTAAAGCACGAAGAAATCCTCTAATGGTAGAGTTGGGACTGTTAGTGGGCTACGCGCCTGATTACTAAATGTCTCCCATGAAGAAGGAAGGAACGTGAATATATACGGTAACCTTAAAGCACGAACAAATCCTCTAATGGTAGAGTTGAGACTTTGCCTGTTAGTGGGCTACGCGCCTGATTACTAAATGTCTCCAATGAAGAAGGAAGGAACGTGAATATACACGCTAACCTTAAAGCTCGAAGAAATCCTCTAATGGTAGAGTTGGGACTGTTAGTGGGCTACCCGCCTGATTACTAAATGTCTCCCATGAAGAAGGAAGGAACGTGAATATACACGCTAACCTTAAAGCTAGAAGAAATCCTCTAATGGTAGAGTTGGGACTGTTTGTGGGCTACCCGCCTGATTACTAAATGTCTCCCATGAAGAAGCGAGGAACGTGAATATACACGGTAACCTTAAAGCTAGAAGAAATCCTCTAATGGTAGAGTTGGGACTGTTAGTGGGCTACCCGCCTGATTACTAAATGTCTCCCATGAAGAAGGAAGGAACGTGAATATACACGCTAACCTTAAAGCTCGAAGAAATCCTCTAATGGTAGAGTTGGGACTGTTAGTGGGCTACCCGCCTGATTACTAAATGTCTCCCATGAAGAAGGAAGGAACGTGAATATACACGCTAACCTTAAAGCTCGAAGAAATCCTCTAATGGTAGAGTTGGGACTGTTAGTGGGCTACCCGCCTGATTACTAAATGTCTCCCATGAAGAAGGAAGGAACGTGAATATACACGCTAACCTTAAAGCTCGAAGAAATCCTCTAATGGTAGAGTTGGGACTGTTAGTAGGCTACCCGCCTGATTACTAAATGTCTCCCATGAAGAAGGAAGGAACGTGAATATACACGCTAACCTTAAAGCTCGAAGAAATCCTCTAAAGGTAGAGTTGGGACTGTTAGTGGGCTACCCGCCTGATTACTACATGTCTCCCATGAAGAAGGAAGGAACGTGAATATACACCCTAACCTTAAAGCTCGAAGAAATCCTCTAATGGTAGAGTTAGGACTGTTAGTGGGCTACCCGCCTGATTACTAAATGTCTCCCATGAAGAAGGAAGGAACGTGAATATACACGCTAACCTTAAAGCTCGAAGAAATCCTCTAATGGTAGAGTTGGGACTGTTAGTGGGCTACCCGCCTGATTACTAAATGTCTCTCATGAAGAAGGAAGGAACGTGAATATACACGCTAACCTTAAAGCTCGAAGAAATCCTCTAATGGTAGAGTTGGGACTGTTAGTGGGCTAAACGCCTGATTACTAAATGTCTCCCATGAAGAAGGAAGGAACGTGAATATACACGCTAACCTTAAAGCTCGAAGAAATCCTCTAATGGTAGAGTTAGGACTGTTAGTGGGCTACCCGCCTGATTACTAAATGTCTCCCATGAAGAAGGAAGGAACGTGAATATACACGCTAACCTTACAGCTCGAAGAAATCCTCTAATGGTAGAGTTGGGACTGTTAGTGGACTACCCGCCTGATTACTAAATGTCTCCCATGAAGAAGGAAGGAACGTGAATATACACGCTAATATTAAAGCTCAAAGAAATCCTCTAATGGTAGAGTTAGGACTGTTAGTGGGCTACCCGCCTGATTACTAAATGTCTCCCATGAAGAAGGAAGGAACGTGAATATACACGCTAACCTTAAAGCTCTAAGAAATCCTCTAATGGTAGAGTTAGGACTGTTAGTGGGCTACGCGCCTGATTACTAAATGTCTAACATGAAGAAGGAAGGAACGTGAATATACACGCTAACCTTAAAGCTCGAAGAAATCCTCTAATGTTAGAGTTAGGACTGTTAGTGGGCTACCCGCCTGATTACTAATTGTCTCCCATGAAGAAGGAAGGAACGTGAATATACACCCTAACCTTAAAGCTCGAAAAAATCCTCTAATGGTAGAGTTGGGACTGTTAGTAGGCTACCCGTCTGATTACTAAATGTCTCCCATGAAGAAGGAAGGAGCATGAATATACACGGTAACCTTAAAGCACGAACAAATCCTCTATTGGTAGAGTTTGGACTGTTAGTGGGCTACCCGCCTGATTACTAAATGTCTCCCATAAAGAAGGAAGGAACGTGAATATACACGCTAACCTTAAAGCTCGAAGAAATCCTCTAATGGTAGAGTTGGGACTGTTAGTGGGCTACCCGCCTGATTACTAAATGTCTCCCATGAAGAAGGAAGGAACGTGAATATACACGCTAACCTTAAAGCTCAAAGAAATCCTCTAATGGTAGAGTTAGGACTGTTAGTGGGCAACGCGCCTGATTACTAAATGTCTCCCATGAAGAAGGAAGGAACGTGAATATACACGCTAACCTTAAAGCTCGAAGAAATCCTCTAATGGTAGAGTTGGGACTGTTAGTAGGCTACCCGGCAGATTACTAAATGTCTCCCATGAAGAAGGAAGGAACGTGAATATACACGCTAACCTTAAAGCTCGAAGAAATCCTTTAATGGTAGAGTTAGGACTGTTAGTGGGCTACGCACCTGATTACTAAATGTCTCCCATGAAGAAGGAAGGAACGTGAATATACACGCTAACCTTAAAGCTCGAAGAAATCCTCTAATGGTAGAGTTGGGACTGTTAGTGGGCTACCCGCCTGATTACTAAATGTCACCCATGAAGAAGGAAGGAACGTGAATATACACGGTAACCTTAAAGCACGAACAAATCCTCTAATGGTAGAGTTGGGACTTTGCCTGTTAGTGGGCTACGCGCCTGATTACTAAATGTCTCCCATGAAGAAGGAAGGAACTTGAATATACTCGCTAACCTTAAAGCTCGAAGAAATCCTCTAATGGTAGAGTTGGGACTGTTAGTGGGCTACCCGCCTGATTACTAAATGTCTCCCATGAAGAAGGAAGGAACGTGAATATACACGCTAACCTTAAAGCTAGAAGAAATCCTCTAATGGTAGAGTTGGGACTGTTAGTGGGCTACCCGCCTGATTACTAAATGTCTCCCATGAAGAAGGAAGGAACGTGAATATACACGCTAACCTTAAAGCTCGAAGAAATCCTCTAATGGTAGAGTTAGGACTGTTAGTGGGCTACGCGCCTGATTACTAAATGTCTCCCATGAAGAAGGAAGGAACGTGAATATACACGCTAACCTTAAAGCTCGAAGAAATCCTCTAATGGTAGAGTTAGGACTGTTAGTGGGCTACGCGCCTGATTACCAAATGTCTCCCATGAAGAAGGAAGGAACGTGAATATACACGCTAACCTTAAAGCTCGAAGAAATCCTCTATTGGTAGAGTTGGGACTGTTAGTGGGCTACGCGCCTGATTACTAAATGTCTCCCATGAAGAAGGAAGGAACGTGAATATACACGCTAACCTTAAAGCTCAAAGAAATCCTCTAATGGTATAGTTAGGACTGTTAGTGGGCTACGCGCCTGATTACTAAATGTCTCCCATGAAGAAAGAAGGAACGTGAATATACACGGTAACCTTAAAGCACGAACAAATCCTCTAATGGTAGAGTTGGGACTTTGCCTGTTAGTGGGCTACGCGCCTGATTACTAAATGTCTCCCATGAAGAAGGAAGGAACGTGAATATACACGCTAACCTTAAAGCTCGAAGAAATCCTCTAATGGTAGAGTTGGGACTGTTAGTGGGCTACCCGCCTGATTACTAAATGTCTCCCATGAAGAAGGAAGGAATGTGAATATACACGCTAACCTTAAAGCTAGAATAAATCCTCTAATGGTAGAGTTGGGACTATTAGTGGGCTACCCGCCTGATTACTAAATGTCTCCCATGAAGAAGGAAGGAACGTGAATATACACGCTAACCTTAAAGCTCGAAGAAATCCTCTAATGGTAGAGTTGGGACTGTTAGTGGGCTACCCGCCTGATTACTAAATGTCTCCCATGAAGAAGGAAGGAACGTGAATATACACGCTAACCTTAAAGCTAGAAGAAATCCTCTAATGGTAGAGTTGGGACTGTTAGTGGGCTACCCGCCTGATTACTAAATGTCTCCCATGAAGAAGGAAGGAACTTGAATATACACGCTAACCTTAAAGCTAGAAGAAATCCTCTAATGGTAGAGTTGGGACTGTTAGTGGGCTACCCGCCTGATTACTAAATGTCTCCCATGAAGAAGAAAAGAACGTGAATATACACGCTAACCTTAAAGCTAGAAGAAATCCTCTAATGGTAGAGTTGGGACTGTTAGTGGGCTACCCGCCTGATTACTAAATGTCTCCCATGAAGAAGGAAGGAACGTGAATATACACGCTAACCTTAAAGCTAGAAGAAATCCTCTAATGGTAGAGTTGGGACTGTTAGTGGGCTACCCGCCTGATTACTAAATGTCTCCCATGAAGAACGAAGGAACGTGAATATACACGCTAACCTTAAAGCTAGAAGAAATCCTCTAATGGTAGAGTTGGGACTGTTAGTGGGCTACCCGCCTGATTACTAAATGTCTCCCATGAAGAAGGAAGGAACGTGAATATACACGCTAACCTTAAAGCTCGAAGAAATCCTCTAATGGTAGAGTTGGGACTGTTACTGGGCTACCCGCCTGATTACTAAATGTCTCCCATGAAGAAGGAAGGAACGTGAATATACACGCTAACCTTAAAGCTAGAAGAAATCCTCTAATGGTAGAGTTGGGACTGTTAGTGGGCTACTCGCCTGATTACTAAATGTCTCCCATGAAGAAGGAAGGAACGTGAATATACACGCTAACCTTAAAGCTCGATGAAATCCTCTAATGGTAGAGTTGGGACTGTTAGTGGGCTACCCGCCTGATTACTAAATGTCTCCCATGAAGAAGGAAGGAACGTGAATATACACGGTAACCTTAAAGCTCGAAGAAATCCTCTAATGGTAGGGTTGGGACTGTTAGTGGGCTACCCGCCTGATTACTAAATGTCTCCCATGAAGAAGGAAGGAACGTGAATATATACGGTAACCTTAAAACACGAACAAATCCTCTAATGGTAGAGTTGGGACTTTGCCTGTTAGTGGGCTACGCGCCTGATTACTAAATGTCTCCAATGAAGAAGGAAGGAACGTGAATATACACGCTAACCTTAAAGCTCGAAGAAATCCTCTAATGGTAGAGTTGGGACTGTTAGTGGGCTACCCGCCTGATTACTAAATGTCTCTCATGAAGAAGGAAGGAACGTGAATATACACGCTAACCTTAAAGCTAGAAGAAATCCTCTAATGGTAGAGTTGGGACTGTTTGTGGGCTACCTGCCTGATTACTAAATGTCTCCCATGAAGAAGCGAGGAACGTGAATATACACGGTAACCTTAAAGCTAGAAGAAATCCTCTAATGGTAGAGTTGGGACTGTTAGTGGGCTACCCGCCTGATTACTAAATGTCCCCCATGAAGAAGGAAGGAACGTGAATATACACGCTAACCTTAAAGCTCAAAGAAATCCTCTAATGGTAGAGTTAGGACTGTTAGTGGGCTACGCGCCTGATTACTAAATGTCTCCCATGAAGAAGGAAGGAACGTGAATATACACGCTAACCTTAAAGCTCAAAGAAATCCTCTAATGGTAGAGTTAGGACTGTTAGTGGGCAACGCGCCTGATTACTAAATGTCTCCCATGAAGAAGGAAGGAACGTGAATATACACGCTAACCTTAAAGCTCGAAGAAATCCTCTATTGGTAGAGTTGGGACTGTTAGTGGGCTACGCGCCTGATTACAAAATGTCTCCCATGAAGAAGGAAGGAACGTCAATATACACGCTAACATTAAAGCTCGAAGAAATCCTCTAATGGTAGAGTTGGGACTGTTAGTGGGCTACCCGCCTGAATACTAAATGTCTCCCATGAAGAAGGAAGGAACGTGAATATACACGGTTACCTTAAAGCACGAACAAATCCTCTAATGGTAGAGTTGGGACTGTTAGTGGACTACCCGCCTGATTACTAAATGTCTCCCATGAAGAAGGAAGGAACGTGAATATACACGGTTACCTTAAAGCACGAAGAAATCCTCTAATGGTAGAGTTGGGACTGTTAGTGGGCTACCCGCCTGATTACTAAATGTCTCCCATGAAGAAGGAAGGAACGTGAATATATACGGTAACCTTAAAGCACGAACAAATCCTCTAATGGTAGAGTTGGGACTTTGCCTGTTAGTGGGCTACGCGCCTGATTACTAAATGTCTCCAATGAAGAAGGAAGGAACGTGAATATACACGCTAACCTTAAAGCTTGAAGAAATCCTCTAATGGTAGAGTTGGGACTGTTAGTGGGCTACCCGCCTGATTACTAAATGTCTCCCCTGAAGAAGGAAAGAACGTGAATATACACGCTAACCTTAAAGCTCGAAGAAATCCTCTAATGGTAGAGTTGGGACTGTTAGTGGGCTACCCGCCTGATTATTAAATGTCTCCCCTGAAGAAGGAAAGAACGTGAATATACACGCTAACCTTAAAGCTCGAAGAAATCCTCTAATGGTAGAGTTGGGACTGTTAGTGGGCTACCCGCCTGATTACTAAATGTCTCCCCTGAAGAAGGAAAGAACGTGAATAAACACGCTAACCTTAAAGCTCAAAGAAATCCTCTAATGGTAGAGTTAGGACTGTTAGTGGGCTACGCGCCTGATTACTAAATGTCTCCCATGAAGAAGGAAGGAACGTGAATATACACGCTAACCTTAAAGCTCAAAGAAATCCTCTAATGGTAGAGTTAGGACTGTTAGTGGGCAACGCGCCTGATTACTAAATGTCTCCCATGAAGAAGGAAGGAACGTGAATATACACGCTAACCTTAAAGCTCAAAGAAATCCTCTAATGGTAGAGTTAGGACTGTTAGTGGGCTACGCGCCTGATTACTAAATGTCTCCCATGAAGAAGGAAGGAACGTGAATATACACGCTAACCTTAAAGCTCAAAGAAATCCTCTAATGGTAGAGTTAGGACTGTTAGTGGGCAACGCGCCTGATTACTAAATGTCTCCCATGAAGAAGGAAGGAACGTGAATATACACGCTAACCTTAAAGCTCAATGAAATCCTCTAATGGTAGAGTTAGGACTGTTAGTGGGCTACGCGCCTGATTACTAAATGTCTCCCATGAAGAAGGAAGGAACGTGAATATACACGCTAACCTTAAAGCTCAAAGAAATCCTCTAATGGTAGAGTTAGGACTGCTAGTGGGCAACGCGCCTGTTTACTAAATGTCTCCCATGAAGAAGGAAGGAACGTGAATATACACGCTAACCTTAAAGCTCGAAGAAATCCTCTATTGGTAGAGTTGGGACTGTTAGTGGGCAACGCGCCTGATTACTAAATGTCTCCCATGAAGAAGGAAGGAACGTGAATATACACGCTAACCTTAAAGCTCGAAGAAATCCTCTAATGGTAGAGTTGGGACTGTTAGTGGGCTACCCGCCTGATTACTAAATGTCTCCCATGAAGAAGGAAGGAACGTGAATATACACGGTTACCTTAAAGCACGAAGAAATCCTCTAATGGTAGAGTTGGGACTGTTAGTGGGCTACCCGCCTGATTACTAAATGTCTCCCATGATGAAGGAAGGAGCGTGAATATACACGCTAACCTTAAAGCTCGAAGAAATCCTCTATTGGTAGAGTTGGGACTGTTAGTGGGCTACGCGCCTGATTACTAAATGTCTCCCATGAAGAAGGAAGGAACGTGAATATACACGCTAACCTTAAAGCTCGAAGAAATCCTCTAATGGTAGAGTTGGGACTGTTAGTGGGCTACCCGCCTGATTACTAAATGTCTCCCATGAAGAAGGAAGGAACGTGAATATACACGGTTACCTTAAAGCACGAAGAAATCTTCTAATGGTAGAGTTGGGACTGTTAGTGGGCTACCCGCCTGATTACTAAATGTCTCCCATGAAGAAGGAAGGAACGTGAATATACACGGTTACCTTAAAGCACGAAGAAATCCTCTAATGGTAGAGTTGGGACTGTTAGTGGGCTACGCGCCTGATTACTAAATGTCTCCCATGAAGAAGGAAGGAACGTGAATATATACGGTAACCTTAAAGCACGAACAAATCCTCTAATGGTAGAGTTGGGACTTTGCCTGTTAGTGGGCTACGCGCCTGATTACTAAATGTCTCCAATGAAGAAGGAAGGAACGTGAATATACACGCTAACCTTAAAGCTCGAAGAAATCCTCTAATGGTAGAGTTGGGACTGTTAGTGGGCTACCCGCCTGATTACTAAATGTCTCCCATGAAGAAGGAAGGAACGTGAATATACACGCTAACCTTAAAGCTAGAAGAAATCCTCTAATGGTAGAGTTGGGACTGTTTGTGGGCTACCCGCCTGATTACTAAATGTCTCCCATGAAGAAGCGAGGAACGTGAATATACACGGTAACCTTAAAGCTAGAAGAAATCCTCTAATGGTAGAGTTGGGACTGTTAGTGGGCTACCCGCCTGATTACTAAATGTCTCCCATGAAGAAGGAACGAACGTGAATATACACGCTAACCTTAAAGCTCAAAGAAATCCTCTAATGGTAGAGTTAGGACTGTTAGTGGGCAACGCGCCTGATTACTAAATGTCTCCCATGAAGAAGGAAGGAACGTGAAAATACACGCTAACCTTAAAGCTCGAAGAAATCCTCTATTGGTAGAGTTGGGACTGTTAGTGGGCTACGCGCCTGATTACTAAATGTCTCCCACGAAGAAGGAAGGAACGTGAATACACACGCTAACCTTAAAGCTCGAAGAAATCCTCTAATGGTAGAGTTGGGACTGTTAGTGGGCTACCCGCCTGATTACTAAATGTCTCCCATGAAGAAGGAAGGAACGTGAATATACACGGTTACCTTAAAGCACGAACAAATCCTCTAAAGGTAGAGTAGGGACTTTGCCTGTTAGTGGGCTATCCGCCTGATTACTAAATGTCTCCCATGAAGAAGGAAGGAACGTGAATATACACGCTAACCTTAAAGCTAGAAGAAATCCTCTAATGGTAGAGTTGGGACTGTTAGTGGGCTACCCGCCTGATTACTAAATGTCTCCCATGAAGAAGGAAGGAACGTGAATATACATGCTAACCTTAAAGCTCGAAGAAATCCTCTAATGGTAGAGTTGGGACTGTTAGTGGGCTACCCGCCTGATTACTAAATGTCTCCCATGAAGAAGGAAAGAACGTGAATATACACGCTAACCTTAAAGCTAGAAGAAATCCTCTAATGGTAGAGTTGGGACTGTTAGTGGGCTACTCGCCTGATTACTAAAAGTCTCCCGTGAAGAAGGAAGGAACGTGAATATACACGGTTACCTTAAAGCTCGAAGAAATCCTCTATTGGTAGAGTTGGGACTGTTAGTGGGCTACGCGCCTGATTACTAAATGTCTCCCATGAAGAAGGAAGGAACGTGAATATACACGCTAACCTTAAAGCTCGAAGAAATCCTCTAATGGTAGAGTTGGGACTGTTAGTGGGCTACCCGCCTGATTACTAAATGTCTCCCATGAAGAAGGAAGGAACGTGAATATACACGGTTACCTTAAAGCACGAAGAAATCCTCTAATGGTAGAGTTGGGACTGTTAGTGGGCTACCCGCCTGATTACTAAATGTCTCCCATGATGAAGGAAGGAGCGTGAATATACACGCTAACCTTAAAGCTCGAAGAAATCCTCTATTGGTAGAGTTGGGACTGTTAGTGGGCTACGCGCCTGATTACTAAATGTCTCCCATGAAGAAGGAAGGAACGTGAATATACACGCTAACCTTAAAGCTCGAAGAAATCCTCTAATGGTAGAGTTGGGACTGTTAGTGGGCTACCCGCCTGATTACCAAATGTCTCCCATGAAGAAGGAAGGAACGTGAATATACACGGTTACCTTAAAGCACGAAGAAATCTTCTAATGGTAGAGTTGGGACTGTTAGTGGGCTACCCGCCTGATTACTAAATGTCTCCCATGAAGAAGGAAGGAACGTGAATATACACGGTTACCTTAAAGCACGAAGAAATCCTCTAATGGTAGAGTTGGGACTGTTAGTGGGCTACGCGCCTGATTACTAAATGTCTCCCATGAAGAAGGAAGGAACGTGAATATATACGGTAACCTTAAAGCACGAACAAATCCTCTAATGGTAGAGTTGGGACTTTGCCTGTTAGTGGGCTACGCGCCTGATTACTAAATGTCTCCAATGAAGAAGGAAGGAACGTGAATATACACGCTAACCTTAAAGCTCGAAGAAATCCTCTAATGGTAGAGTTGGGACTGTTAGTGGGCTACCCGCCTGATTACTAAATGTCTCCCATGAAGAAGGAAGGAACGTGAATATACACGCTAACCTTAAAGCTGGAAGAAATCCTCTAATGGTAGAGTTGGGACTGTTTGTGGGCTACCCGCCTGATTACTAAATGTCTCCCATGAAGAAGCGAGGAACGTGAATATACACGGTAACCTTAAAGCTAGAAGAAATCCTCTAATGGTAGAGTTGGGACTGTTAGTGGGCTACCCGCCTGATTACTAAATGTCTCCCATGAAGAAGGAAGGAACGTGAATATACACGCTAACCTTAAAGCTCAAAGAAATCCTCAAATGGTAGAGTTAGGACTGTTAGTGGGCAACGCGCCTGATTACTAAATGTCTCCCATGAAGAAGGAAGGAACGTGAAAATACACGCTAACCTTAAAGCTCGAAGAAATCCTCTATTGGTAGAGTTGGGACTGTTAGTGGGCTACGCGCCTGATTACTAAATGTCTCCCACGAAGAAGGAAGGAACGTGAATACACACGCTAACCTTAAAGCTCGAAGAAATCCTCTAATGGTAGAGTTGGGACTGTTAGTGGGCTACCCGCCTGATTACTAAATGTCTCCCATGAAGAAGGAAGGAACGTGAATATACACGGTTACCTTAAAGCACGAACAAATCCTCTAAAGGTAGAGTAGGGACTTTGCCTGTTAGTGGGCTATCCGCCTGATTACTAAATGTCTCCCATGAAGAAGGAAGGAACGTGAATATACACGCTAACCTTAAAGCTAGAAGAAATCCTCTAATGGTAGAGTTGGGACTGTTAGTGGGCTACCCGCCTGATTACTAAATGTCTCCCATGAAGAAGGAAGGAACGTGAATATACATGCTAACCTTAAAGCTCGAAGAAATCCTCTAATGGTAGAGTTGGGACTGTTAGTGGGCTACCCGCCTGATTACTAAATGTCTCCCATGAAGAAGGAAAGAACGTGAATTTACACGCTAACCTTAAAGCTAGAAGAAATCCTCTAATGGTAGAGTTGGGACTGTTAGTGGGCTACCCGCCTGATTACTAAATGTCTAACATGAAGAAGGAAGGAACGTGAAGCTCGAAGAAATCCTCTAATGGTAGAGTTGGGACTGTTAGTGGGCTATCCGCCTGATTACTAAATGTCTCCCATGAAGAAGGAAGGAACGTGAATATACACGCTAACCTTAAAGCTAGAAGAAATCCTCTAATGGTAGAGTTGGGACTGTTAGTGGGCTACCCGCCTGATTACTAAATGTCTCCCATGAAGAAGGAAGGAACGTGAATATACATGCTAACCTTAAAGCTCGAAGAAATCCTCTAATGGTAGAGTTAGGACTGTTAGTGGGCTACCCGCCTGATTACTAAATGTCTCCCATGATGAAGGAAGGAACGTGAATATACACGCTAACCTTAAAGCTCGAAGAAATCCTCTAATGGTAGAGTTGGGACTGTTAGTAGGCTACCCGCCTGATTACTAAATGTCTCCCATGATGAAGGAAGGAACGTGAATATACACGCTAACCTTAAAGCTCGAAGAAATCCTCTAATGGTAGAGTTGGGACTGTTAGTGGGCTACCCGCCTGATTACTAAATGTCTCCCATGATGAAGGAAGGAACGTGAATATACACGCTAACCTTAAAGCTCGAAGAAATCCTCTAATGGTAGAGTTGGGACTGTTAGTAGGCTACCCGCCTGATTACTAAATGTCTCCCATGAAGAAGGAAGGAACGTGAATATACACGCTAACTTTAAAGCTCGAAGAAATCCTATAATGGTAGAGTTGGGACTGTTAGTAGGCTACCCACCTGATTACTAAATGTCTCCCATGATGAAGGAAGGAACGTGAATATACACGCTAACCTTAAAGCTCGAAGAAATCCTCTAATGGTAGAGTTGGGACTGTTAGTAGGCTACCCGCCTGATTACTAAATGTCTCCCATGAAGAAGGAAGGAACGTGAATATACACGCTAACCTTAAAGCTCGAAGAAATCCTCTAATGGTAGAGTTGGGACTGTTAGCGGGCTACCCGCCTGATTACTAAATGTCTCCCATGATGAAGGAAGGAACGTGAATATACACGCTAACCTTAAAGCTCGAACAAATCCTCTAATGGTAGAGTTGGGACTTTGCCTGTTAGTGGGCTACCCGCCTGATTACTAAATGTCTCCCATGAAGAAGGAAGGAACGTGAATATACATGCTAACCTTAAAGCTCGAAGAAATCCTCTAATGGTAGAGTTGGTACTGTTAGTGGGCTACCCGACTGATTACTAAATGTCTCCCATGAAGAAGGAAGGAACGTGAATATACACGCTAACCTTAAAGCTCGAAGAAATCCTCTAATGGTAGAGTTGGGACTTCGGCTGTTAGTGGGCTACCCGCCTGATTACTAAATGTCTCCCATGAAGAATGAAGGAACGTGAATATACACGCTAACCTTAAAGCTCGAAGAAATCCTCTAATGGTAGAGTTGGGACTGTTAGTGGGCTACCCGTCTGATTACTAAATGTCTCCCATGAAGAAGGAAGGAACGTGAATATACACACTAACCTTAAAGCTCGAAGAAATCCTCTAATGGTAGAGTTGGGACTGTTAGTGGGCTACCCGTCTGATTACTAAATGTCTCCCATGAAGAAGGAAGGAACGTGAATATACACGGTAACATTAAAGCTCGAAGAAATCCTCTAATGGTAGAGTTGGGACTGTTAGTGGGCTACCCGCCTGATTACTAAATGTCTCCCATGAAGATGGAAGGAACGTGAATATACACGCTAACCTTAAAGCTCGAAGGAATCCTCTAATGGTAGAGTTGGGACTGTTAGTGGGCTACCCGCCTGATTACTAAATGTCTCCCATGATGAAGGAAGGAACGTGAATATACACGCTAACCTTAAAGCTCGAAGAAATCCTCTAATGGTAGAGTTGGGACTGTTAGTGGGCTACCCGCCTGATTACTAAATGTCTCCCATGATGAAGGAAGGAACGTGAATATACACGCTAACCTTAAAGCTCGAAGAAATCCTCTAATGGTAGAGTTGGGACTGTTAGTGGGCTACCCGCCTGATTACTAAATGTCTCCCATGATGAAGGAAGGAACGTGAATATACACGCTAACCTTAAAGCTCGAAGAAATCCTCTAATGGTAGAGTTGGGACTGTTAGTGGGCTACCCGCCTGATTACTAAATGTCTCCCATGATGAAGGAAGGAACGTGAATATACACGCTAACCTTAAAGCTCGAAGGAATCCTCTAATGGTAGAGTTGGGACTGTTAGTGGGCTACCCGCCTGATTACTAAATGTCTCCCCTGAAGAAGGAAAGAACGTGAATATACACGCTAACCTTAAAGCTCGAAGAAATCCTCTAATGGTAGAGTTGGGACTGTTAGTGGGCTACTCGCCTGATTACTAAATGTCTCCCATGAAGAAGGAAGGAACGTGAATATACACGCTAACCTTAAAGCTCGAAGGAATCCTCTAATGGTAGAGTTGGGACTGTTAGTGGGCTACCCGCCTGATTACTAAATGTCTCCCCTGAAGAAGGAAAGAACGTGAATATACACGCTAACCTTAAAGCTCGAAGAAATCCTCTAATGGTAGAGTTGGGACTGTTAGTGGGCTACTCGCCTGATTACTAAAAGTCTCCCGTGAAGAAGGAAGGAACGTGAATATACACGCTAACCATAAAGCTCGAAGAAATCCTCTAATGGTAGAGTTGGGACTGTTAGTGGGCTACCCGCCTGATTACTAAATGTCTACCATGAAGAAGGAAGGAACGTGAAGCTCGAAGAAATCCTCTAATGGTAGAGTTGGGACTGTTAATGGGCTATCCGCCTGATTACTAAATGTCTCCCATGAAGAAGGAAGGAACGTGAATATACACGCTAACCTTAAAGCTAGAAGAAATCCTCTAATGGTAGAGTTGGAACTGTTAGTGGGCTACCCGCCTGATTACTAAATGTCTCCCATGAAGAAGGAAGGAACGTGAATATACATGCTAACCTTAAAGCTCGAAGAAATCCTCTAATGGTAGAGTTGGGACTTTTAGTTGGCTACCCGCCTGATTACTAAATGTCTCCCATGAAGAAGGAAGGAACGTGAATATACACGCTAACCTTAAAGCTAGAAGAAATCCTCTAATGGTAGAGTTGGGACTGTTAGTGGGCTACCCGCCTGATTACTAAATGTCTCCCATGAAGAAGGAAGGAACGTGAATATACACGCTAACCTTAAAGCTCGAAGATATCCTCAAAAGGTAGAGTTGGGACTGTTAGTGGGCTACCCGCCTGATTACTAAATGTCTCCCATGAAGAAGGAAAGAACGTGAATATACACGCTAACATTAAAGCTCGAAGAAATCCTCTAATGGTAGAGTTAGGACTGTTAGTGGGCTACCCGCCTGATTACTAAATGTCTCCCATGAAGAAGGAAGGAACGTGAATATACACGCTAACCTTAAAGCTCGAAGAAATCCTGTAATGGTAGAGTTGGGACTGTTAGTAGGCTACCCGCCTGATTACTAAATGTCTCCCATGAAGAAGGAAGGAACGTGAATATACACGCTAACCTTAAAGCTCGAAGAAATCCTCTAATGGTAGAGTTGGGACTGTTAGTGGGCTACCCGCCTGATTACTAAATGTCTAACATGAAGAAGGAAGGAACGTGAATATACACGGTAACCTTAAAGCACGAAGAAATCCTCTAATGGTAGAGTTGGGACTGTTAGTGGGCTACCCGCCTGATTACTAAATGTCTCCCATGATGAAGGAAGGAACGTGAATATACACGCTAACCTTAAAGCTCGAAGAAATCCTCTAATGTTAGAGTTGGGACTGTTAGTGGGCTACCCGCCTGATTACTAAATGTCTCCCATGATGAAGGAAGGAACGTGAATATACACGCTAACCTTAAAGCTCGAAGAAATCCTCTAATGGTAGAGTTGGGACTGTTAGTGGGCTACCCGCCTGATTACTAAATGTCTCCCATGAAGAAGGAAGGAACGTGAATATACACGGTAACCTTAAAGCTCGAAGAAATCCTCTAATGGTAGAGTTGGGACTGTTAGTAGGCTACCCGCCTGATTACTAAATGTCTCCCATGAAGACGGAAGGAACGTGAATATACACGCTAACCTTAAAGCTCGAAGAAATCCTCTAATGGTAGAGTTAGGACTGTTAGTGGGCTACGCGCCTGATTACTAAATGTCTCCCATGAAGAAGGAAGGAACGTGAATATACACGCTAACCTTAAAGCTAGAAGAAATCCTCTAATGGTAGAGTTAGGACTGTTAGTGGGCTACGCGCCTGATTACTAAATGTCTCCCATGAAGAAGGAAGGAACGTGAATATACACGCTAACCTTAAAGCTCGAAGAAATCCTCTAATGGTAGAGTTGGGACTGTTAGTGGGCTACCCGCCTGATTACTAAATGTCTCCCATGAAGAAGGAAGGAACGTGAATATACACGGTAACCTTAAAGCTCGAAGAAATCCTCTAATGGTAGAGTTGGGACTGTTAGTAGGCTACCCGCCTGATTACTAAATGTCTCCCATGAAGAAGGAAGGAACGTGAATATACACGATAACCTTAAAGCTCGAAGAAATCCTCTAATGGTAGAGTTGGGACTGTTAGTGGGCTACGCGCCTGATTACTAAATGTCTCCCATGAAGAAGGAAGGAACGTGAATATACACGCTAACCTTAAAGCTCGAAGAAATCCTCTAATGGTAGAGTTGGAACTGTTAGTGGGCTACCCGCCTGATTACTAAATGTCTCCCATGAAGAAGGAAGGAACGTGAATATACACGCTAACCTTAAAGCTCAAAGAAATCCTCTAATGGTAGAGTTAGGACTGTTAGTGGGCTACCCGCCTGATTACTAAATGTCTCCCATGATGAAGGAAGGAACGTGAATATACACGCTAACCTTAAAGCTCGAAGAAATCCTCTAATGGTAGAGTTGGGACTGTTAGTAGGCTACCCGCCTGATTACTAAATGTCTCCCATGATGAAGGAAGGAACGTGAATATACACGCTAACCTTAAAGCTCGAAGAAATCCTCTAATGGTAGAGTTGGGACTGTTAGTGGGCTACCCGCCTGATTACTAAATGTCTCCCATGATGAAGTAAGGAACGTGAATATACACGCTAACCTTAAAGCTCGAAGAAATCCTCTAATGGTAGAGTTGGGACTGTTAGTAGGCTACCCGCCTGATTACTAAATGTCTCCCATGAAGAAGGAAGGAACGTGAATATACACGCTAACTTTAAAGCTCGAAGAAATCCTATAATGGTAGAGTTGGGACTGTTAGTAGGATACCCACCTGAATACTAAATGTCTCCCATGATGAAGGAAGGAACGTGAATATACACGCTAACCTTAAAGCTCGAAGAAATCCTCTAATGGTAGAGTTGGGACTGTTAGTAGGCTACCCGCCTGATTACTAAATGTCTCCCATGAAGAAGGAAGGAACCTGAATATACACGCTAACCTTAAAGCTCGAAGAAATCCTCTAATGGTAGAGTTGGGACTGTTAGCGGGCTACCCGCCTGATTACTAAATGTCTCCCATGATGAAGGAAGGAACGTGAATATACACGCTAACCTTAAAGCTCGAACAAATCCTCTAATGGTAGAGTTGGGACTTTGCCTGTTAGTGGGCTACCCGCCTGATTACTAAATGTCTCCCATGAAGAAGGAAGGAACGTGAATATACATGCTAACCTTAAAGCTCGACGAAATCCTCTAATGGTAGAGTTGGTACTGTTAGTGGGCTACCCGCCTGATTACTAAATGTCTCCCATGAAGAAGGAAGGAACGTGAATATACACGCTAACCTTAAAGCTCGAAGAAATCCTCTAATGGTAGAGTTGGGACTTCGGCTGTTAGTGGGCTACCCGCCTGATTACTAAATGTCTCCCATGAAGAATGAAGGAACGTGAATATACACGCTAACCTTAAAGCTCGAAGAAATCCTCTAATGGTAGAGTTGGGACTGTTAGTGGGCTACCCGTCTGATTACTAAATGTCTCCCATGAAGAAGGAAGGAACGTGAATATACACACTAACCTTAAAGCTCGAAGAAATCCTCTAATGGTATAGTTGGGACTGTTAGTGGGCTACCCGTCTGATTACTAAATGTCTCCCATGAAGAAGGAAGGAACGTGAATATACACGGTAACCTTAAAGCTCGAAGAAATCCTCTAATGGTAGAGTTGGGACTGTTAGTGGGCTACCCGCCTGATTACTAAATGTCTCCCATGAAGAAGGAAGGAACGTGAATATACACGCTAACCTTAAAGCTCGAAGGAATCCTCTAATGGTAGAGTTGGGACTGTTAGTGGGCTACCCGCCTGATTACTAAATGTCTCCCCTGAAGAAGGAAAGAACGTGAATATACACGCTAACCTTAAAGCTCGAAGAAATCCTCTAATGGTAGAGTTGGGACTGTTAGTGGGCTACTCGCCTGATTACTAAATGTCTCCCATGAAGAAGGAAGGAACGTGAATATACACGCTAACCTTAAAGCTCGAAGGAATCCTCTAATGGTAGAGTTGGGACTGTTAGTGGGCTACCCGCCTGATTACTAAATGTCTCCCATGAAGAAGGAAGGAACGTGAATATACACACTAACCTTAAAGCTCGAAGAAATCCTCTAATGGTATAGTTGGGACTGTTAGTGGGCTACCCGTCTGATTACTAAATGTCTCCCATGAAGAAGGAAGGAACGTGAATATACACGGTAACCTTAAAGCTCGAAGAAATCCTCTAATGGTAGAGTTGGGACTGTTAGTGGGCTACCCGCCTGATTACTAAATGTCTCCCATGAAGAAGGAAGGAACGTGAATATACACGCTAACCTTAAAGCTCGAAGGAATCCTCTAATGGTAGAGTTGGGACTGTTAGTGGGCTACCCGCCTGATTACTAAATGTCTCCCCTGAAGAAGGAAAGAACGTGAATATACACGCTAACCTTAAAGCTCGAAGAAATCCTCTAATGGTAGAGTTGGGACTGTTAGTGGGCTACTCGCCTGATTACTAAATGTCTCCCATGAAGAAGGAAGGAACGTGAATATACACGCTAACCTTAAAGCTCGAAGGAATCCTCTAATGGTAGAGTTGGGACTGTTAGTGGGCTACCCGCCTGATTACTAAATGTCTCCCCTGAAGAAGGAAAGAAAGTGAATATACACGCTAACCTTAAAGCTCGAAGAAATCCTCTAATGGTAGAGTTGGGACTGTTAGTGGGCTACTCGCCTGATTACTAAATGTCTCCCCTGAAGAAGGAAAGAACGTGAATATACACGCTAACCTTAAAGCTCGAAGAAATCCTCTAATGGTAGAGTTGGGACTGTTAGTGGGCTACTCGCCTGATTACTAAATGTCTCCCCTGAAGAAGGAAAGAACGTGAATATACACGCTAACCTTAAAGCTCGAAGAAATCCTCTAATGGTAGAGTTGGGACTGTTAGTGGGCTACTCGCCTGATTACTAAATGTCTCCCATGAAGAAGGAAGGAACGTGAATATACACGCTAACCTTAAAGCTCGAAGGAATCCTCTAATGGTAGAGTTGGGACTGTTAGTGGGCTACTCGCCTGATTACTAAATGTCTCCCCTGAAGAAGGAAAGAACGTGAATATACACGCTAACCTTAAAGCTCGAAGAAATCCTCTAATGGTAGAGTTGGGACTGTTAGTGGGCTACTCGCCTGAATACTAAATGTCTCCCCTGAAGAAGGAAAGAACGTGAATATACACGCTAACCTTAAAGCTCGAAGAAATCCTCTAATGGTAGAGTTGGGACTGTTAGTGGGCTACTCGCCTGATTACTAAATGTCTCCCCTGAAGAAGGAAAGAACGTGAATATACACGCTAACCTTAAAGCTCGAAGAAATCCTCTAATGGTAGAGTTGGGACTGTTAGTGGGCTACTCGCCTGATTACTAAATGTCTCCCCTGAAGAAGGAAAGAACGTGAATATACACGCTAACCTTAAAGCTCGAAGGAATCCTCTAATGGTAGAGTTGGGACTGTTAGTGGGCTACTCGCCTGATTACTAAATGTCTCCCCTGAAGAAGGAAAGAACGTGAATATACACGCTAACCTTAAAGCTCGAAGGAATCCTCTAATGGTAGAGTTGGGACTGTTAGTGGGCTACCCGCCTGATTACTAAATGTCTCCCATGAAGAAGGAAGGAACGTGAATATACACGCTAACCTTAAAGCTCGAAGAAATCCTCTAATGGTAGAGTTGGGACTGTTAGTGGGCTACCCGCCTGATTACTAAATGTCTCCCATGAAGAAGGAAGGAACGTGAATATACACGCTAACCTTAAAGCTCGAAGGAATCCTCTAATGGTAGAGTTGGGACTGTTAGTGGGCTACCCGCCTGATTACTAAATGTCTCCCCTGAAGAAGGAAAGAACGTGAATATACACGCTAACCTTAAAGCTCGAAGGAATCCTCTAATGGTAGAGTTGGGACTGTTAGTGGGCTACCCGCCTGATTACTAAATGTCTCCCATGAAGAAGGAAGGAACGTGAATATACACGCTAACCTTAAAGCTCGAAGGAATCCTCTAATGGTAGAGTTGGGACTGTTAGTGGGCTACCCGCCTGATTACTAAATGTCTCCCCTGAAGAAGGAAAGAACGTGAATATACACGCTAACCTTAAAGCTCGAAGAAATCCTCTAATGGTAGAGTTGGGACTGTTAGTGGGCTACTCGCCTGATTACTAAAAGTCTCCCGTGAAGAAGGAAGGAACGTGAATATACACGCTAACCATAAAGCTCGAAGAAATCCTCTAATGGTATAGTTGGGACTGTTAGTTAGCTACCCGCCTGATTACTAAATGTCTCCCCTGAAGAAGGAAAGAACGTGAATATACACGCTAACCTTAAAGCTCGAAGGAATCCTCTAATGGTAGAGTTGGGACTGTTAGTGGGCTACCCGCCTGATTACTAAATGTCTCCCATGAAGAAGGAAGGAACGTGAATATACACGCTAACCTTAAAGCTCGAAGAAATCCTCTAATGGTAGAGTTGGGACTGTTAGTGGGCTACCCGCCTGATTACTAAATGTCTCCCATAAAGAAGGAAGGAACGTGAATATACACGCTAACCTTAAAGCTCGAAGGAATCCTCTAATGGTAGAGTTGGGACTGTTAGTGGGCTACCCGCCTGATTACTAAATGTCTCCCCTGAAGAAGGAAAGAACGTGAATATACACGCTAACCTTAAAGCTCGAAGGAATCCTCTAATGGTAGAGTTGGGACTGTTAGTGGGCTACCCGCCTGATTACTAAATGTCTCCCATGAAGAAGGAAGGAACGTGAATATACACGCTAACCTTAAAGCTCGAAGGAATCCTCTAATGGTAGAGTTGGGACTGTTAGTGGGCTACCCGCCTGATTACTAAATGTCTCCCCTGAAGAAGGAAGGAACGTGAATATACACGCTAACCTTAAAGCTCGAAGAAATCCTCTAATGGTAGAGTTGGGACTGTTAGTGGGCTACTCGCCTGATTACTAAAAGTCTCCCGTGAAGAAGGAAGGAACGTGAATATACACGCTAACCATAAAGCTCGAAGAAATCCTCTAATGGTAGAGTTGGGACTGTTAGTGGGCTATCCGCCTGATTACTAAATGTCTAACATGAAGAAGGAAGGAACGTGAAGCTCGAAGAAATCCTCTAATGGTAGAGTTGGGACTGTTAGTGGGCTATCCGCCTGATTACTAAATGTCTCCCATGAAGAAGGAAGGAACGTGAATATACAAGCTAACCTTAAAGCTAGAAGAAATCCTCTAATGGTAGAGTTGGGACTGTTAGTGGGCTACCCGCCTGATTACTAAATGTCTCCCATGAAGAAGGATGGAACGTGAATATACATGCTAACCTTAAAGCTCGAAGAAATCCTCTAATGGTAGAGTTGGGACTGTTAGTTGGCTACCCGCCTGATTACTAAATGTCTCCCATGAAGAAGGAAGGAACGTGAATATACATGCTAACCTTAAAGCTCGAAGAAATCCTCTAATGGTAGAGTTGGGACTGTTAGTGGGCTACCCGCCTGATTACTAAATGTCTCCCATGAAGAAGGAAGGAACGTGAATATACACGCTAACATTAAAGCTCGTAGAAATCCTCTAATGGTAGAGTTGGGACTGTTAGTGGGCTACCCGCCTGATTACTAAATGTCTCCCATGAAGAAGGAAGGAACGTGAATATACACGGTAACCTTAAAGCTCGAAGAAATCCTCTAATGGTAGAGTTGGGACTGTTAGTGGGCTACGCGCCTGATTACTAAATGTCTCCCATGAAGAAGGAAGGAACGTGAATATACACGGTAACCTTAAAGCACGAACAAATCCTCTAATGGTAGAGTTGGGACTTTGCCTGTTAGTGGGCTACCCGCCTGATTACTAAATGTCTCCCATGAAGAAGGAATTAACGTGAATATACACGGTAACCTTAAAGCTCGAAGAAATCCTCTAATGGTAGAGTTGGGACTGTTAGTGGGCTACCCGCCTGATTACTAAATGTCTCCCATGAAGACGGAAGGAACGTGAATATACACGGTAACCTTAAAGCACGAACAGATCCTCTAATGGTAGAGTTGGGACTTTGCCTGTTAGTGGGCTACCCGCCTGATTACTAAATGTCTCCCATGAAGAAGGAAGGAACGTGAATATACACGGTAACCTTAAAGCTCGAAGAAATCCTCTAATGGTAGAGTTGGGACTGTTAGTGGGCTACTCGCCTGATTACTAAATGTCTCCCATGAAGAAGGAACGAACGTGAATATACACGGTAACCTTAAAGCACGAACAAATCCTCTAATGGTAGAGTTGGGACTGTTAGTGGGCTACTCGCCTGATTACTAAATGTCTCCCATGAAGAAGGAAGGAACGTGAATATACACGCTAACCTTAAAGCTCGAAGGAATCCTCTAATGGTAGAGTTGGGACTGTTAGTGGGCTACCCGCCTGATTACTAAATGTCTCCCCTGAAGAAGGAAAGAACGTGAATATACACGCTAACCTTAAAGCTCGAAGAAATCCTCTAATGGTAGAGTTGGGACTGTTAGTGGGCTACTCGCCTGATTACTAAAAGTCTCCCGTGAAGAAGGAAGGAACGTGAATATACACGCTAACCATAAAGCTCGAAGAAATCCTCTAATGGTAGAGTTGGGACTGTTAGTGGGCTACCCGCCTGATTACTAAATGTCTCCCCTGAAGAAGGAAAGAACGTGAATATACACGCTAACCTTAAAGCTCGAAGAAATCCTCTAATGGTAGAGTTGGGACTGTTAGTGGGCTACTCGCCTGATTACTAAATGTCTCCCATGAAGAAGGAAGGAACGTGAATATACACGCTAACCTTAAAGCTCGAAGAAATCCTCTAATGGTAGAGTTGGGACTGTTAGTGGGCTACCCGCCTGATTACTAAATGTCTCCCATGAAGAAGGAAGGAACGTGAATATACACGCTAACCTTAAAGCTCGAAGAAATCCTCTAATGGTAGAGTTGGGACTGTTAGTGGGCTACCCGCCTGATTACTAAATGTCTCCCATGAAGAAGGAAGGAACGTGAATATACACGCTAACCTTAAAGCTCGAAGGAATCCTCTAATGGTAGAGTTGGGACTGTTAGTGGGCTACCCGCCTGATTACTAAATGTCTCCCCTGAAGAAGGAAAGAACGTGAATATACACGCTAACCTTAAAGCTCGAAGAAATCCTCAAATGGTAGAGTTGGGACTGTTAGTGGGCTACTCACCTGATTACTAAATGTCTCCCGTGAAGAAGGAAGGAACGTGAATATTCACGCTAACCATAAAGCTCGAAGAAATCCTCTAATGGTAGAGTTGGGACTGTTAGTGGGCTACCCGCCTGATTACTAAATGTCTCCCATGAAGAAGGAAGGAACGTGAATATACACGCTAACCTTAAAGCTAGAAGAAATCCTCTAATGGTAGAGTTGGGACTGTTAGTGGGCTACCCGCCTGATTACTAAATGTCTCCCATGAAGAAGGAAGGAACGTGAATATACATGCTAACCTTAAAGCTCGAAGAAATCCTCTAATGGTAGAGTTGGGACTGTTAGTTGGCTACCCGCCTGATTACTAAATGTCTCCCATGAAGAAGGAACGAACGTGAATATACACGGTAACCTTAAAGCACGAACAAATCCTCTAATGGTAGAGTTGGGACTTTGCCTGTTAGTGGGCTACCCGCCTGATTACTAAATGTCTCCCATGAAGAAGGAATTAACGTGAATATACACGGTAACCTTAAAGCTCGAAGAAATCCTCTAATGGTAGAGTTGGGACTGTTAGTGGGCTACCCGCCTGATTACTAAATGTCTCCCATGAAGACGGAAGGAACGTGAATATACACGGTAACCTTAAAGCACGAACAGATTCTCTAATGGTAGAGTTGGGACTTTGCCTGTTAGTGGGCTACCCGCCTGATTACTAAATGTCTCCCATGAAGAAGGAAGGAACGTGAATATACACGGTAACCTTAAAGCTCGAAGAAATCCTCTAATGGTAGAGTTGGGACTGTTAGTGGGCTACCCGCCTGATTACTACATGTCTCCCATGAAGAAGGAACGAACGTGAATATACACGCTAACCTTAAAGCACGAACAAATCCTCTAATGGTAGAGTTGGGACTGTTAGTGGGCTACCCGCCTGATTACTAAATGTCTCCCATGAAGAAGGAACGAACGTGAATATACACGGTAACCTTAAAGCACGAACAAATCCTCTAATGGTAGAGTTGGGACTGTTAGTGGGCTACCCGCCTGATTACTAAATGTCTCCCATGAAGAAGGAAGGAACGTGAATATACACGGTAACCTTAAAGCACGAACAAATCCTCTAATGGTAGAGTTGGGACTTTGCCTGTTAGTGGGCTACCCGCCTGATTACTAAATGTCTCCCATGAAGAAGGAAGGAACGTGAATATACACGGTAACCTTAAAGCTCGAAGAAATCCTCTAATGGTAGAGTTGGGACTGTTAGTGGGCTACCCGCCTGATTACTAAATGTCTCCCATGAAGAAGGAACGAACGTGAATATACACGGTAACCTTAAAGCACGAACAAATCCTCTAATGGTAGAGTTGGGACTGTTAGTGGGCTACCCGCCTGATTACTAAATGTCTCCCATGAAGAAGGAACGAACGTGAATATACACGGTAACCTTAAAGCACGAACAAATCCTCTAATGGTAGAGTTGGGACTGTTAGTAGGCTACCCGCCTGATTACTAAATGTCTCCCATGAAGAAGGAACGAACGTGAATATACACGGTAACCTTAAAGCTCGAAGAAATCCTCTAATGGTAGAGTTGGGACTGTTAGTAGGCTACCCGCCTGATTACTAAATGTCTCCCATGAAGAAGGAACGAACGTGAATATACACGGTAACCTTAAAGCACGAACAAATCCTCTAATGGTAGAGTTGGGACTGTTAGTGGGCTACCCGCCTGATTACTAAATGTCTCCCATGAAGAAGGAACGAACGTGAATATACACGGTAACCTGAAAGCTCGAAGAAATCCTCTAATGGTAGAGTTAGGACTGTTAGTGGGCTACCCGCCTGATTACTAAATGTCTCCCATGAAGAAGGAACGAACGTGAATATACACGGTAACCTTAAAGCTCGAAGAAATCCTCTAATGGTAGAGTTGGGACTGTTAGTAGGCTACCCGCCTGATTACTAAATGTCTCCCATGAAGAAGGAACGAACGTGAATATACACGGTAACCTTAAAGCACGAACAAATCCTCTAATGGTAGAGTTGGGACTGTTAGTGGGCTACGCGCCTGATTACTAAATGTCTCCCATGAAGAAGGAACGAACGTGAATATACACGGTAACCTTAAAGCTCGAAGAAATCCTCTAATGGTAGAGTTGGGACTGTTAGTGGGCTACCCGCCTGATTACTAAATGTCTCCCATGAAGAAGGAACGAACGTGAATATACACGGTAACCTTAAAGCTCGAAGAAATCCTCTAATGGTAGAGTTGGGACTGTTAGTGGGCTACCCGCCTGATTACTAAATGTCTCCCATGAAGAAGGAACGAACGTGAATATACACGGTAACCTTAAAGCTCGAAGAAATCCTCTAATGGTAGAGTTGGGACTGTTAGTAGACTACCCGCCTGATTACTAAATGTCTCCCATGAAGAAGGAACGAACGTGAATATACACGGTAACCTTAAAGCACGAACAAATCCTCTAATGGTAGAGTTGGGACTGTTAGTGGGCTACCCGCCTGATTACTAAATGTCTCCCATGAAGAAGGAACGAACGTGAATATACACGGTAACCTTAAAGCACGAACAAATCCTCTAATGGTAGAGTTGGGACTGTTAGTAGGCTACCCGCCTGATTACTAAATGTCTCCCATGAAGAAGGAAGGAACGTGAATATACACGCTAACCTTAAAGCTCGAAGAAATCCTCTAATGGTAGAGTTGGAACTGTTAGTGGGCTACCCGCCTGATTACTAAAAGTCTCCCGTGAAGAAGGAAGGAACGTGAATATACACGCTAACCTTACAGCTCAAGGAAATCCTCTAATGGTAGAGTTGGGACTGTTAGTAGGCTACCCGTCTGATTACTAAATGTCTCCCATGAAGAAGGAAGGAACGTGAATATACACGCTAACCTTAAAGCTCGAAGAAATCCTCTAATGGTAGAGTTAGGACTGTTAGTGGGCTACGCGCCTGATTACTAAATGTCTCCCATGAAGAAGGAAGGAACGTGAATATACACGCTAACCTTAAAGCTAGAAGAAATCCTCTAATGGTAGAGTTAGGACTGTTAGTGGGCTACGCGCCTGATTACTAAATGTCTCCCATGAAGAAGGAAGGAACGTGAATATACACGCTAACCTTAAAGCTCGAAGAAATCCTCTATTGTTAGAGTTGGGACTGTTAGTGGGCTACGCGCCTGATTACTAAATGTCTCCCATGAAGAAGGAAGGAACGTGAATATACACGCTAACCTTAAAGCTCGAAGAAATCCTATAATGGTAGAGTTGGGACTGTTAGTAGGCTACCCGCCTGATTACTAAATGTCTCCCACGAAGAAGGAAGGAACGTGAATATACATAATAACTTTAAAGCACGAACAAATCCACTAATGGTAGAGTTAGGACTGTTAGTAGGCTACCCGCCTGATTACTAAATGTCTCCCATGAAGAAGGAAGGAGCGTGAATATACACACTAACTTTAAAACACGAACAAATCCACTAATGGTAGAGTTGGGACTGTTAGTAGGCTACCCGCCTGATTACTAAATGTCTCCCATGAAGAAGGAAGGAACGTGAATATACACGCTAACCTTAAAGCTCGAAGAAATAATCTAATGGTAGAGTTGGGACTGTTAGTGGGCTACCCGCCTGATTACTAAATGTCTCCCATGAAGAAGGAAGGAAGGTGAATATACACGCTAACCTTAAAGCTCGAAGAAATCCTCTAATGGTAGAGTTGGGACTGTTAGTGGGCTACCCGCCTGATTACTAAATGTCTCCCATGAAGAAGCAAGGACGTGAATATACACACTAACCTTTTAGCACGAACAAATCCTATAATGGTAGAGTTGGGACATCCCCTGTTAGCGGGCTACCCGCCTGATTACTAAATGTCTCCCATGAAGAAGGAAGGAACGTGAATATACACGCTAACCTTAAAGCTCGAAGAAATCCTCTAATGGTAGGGTTGGGACTGTTAGTGGGCTACCCGCCTGATTACTAAATGTCTCCCATGAAGTAAGGAAGGAACGTGAATATACACGCTAACCTTAAAGCTCGAAGAAATCCTCTAATGGTAGAGTTGGGACTGTTAGTGGGCTACGCGCCTGATTACTAAATGTCTCCCCTGAAGAAGGAAAGAACGTGAATATACACGCTAACCTTAAAGCTCGAAGAAATCCTCTAATGGTAGAGTTGGGACATCCCCTGTTAGCGGGCTACCCGCCTGATTACTAAATGTCTCCCATGAAGAAGGAAGGAACGTGAATATACACGCTAACCTTAAAGCTCGAAGAAATCCTCTAATGGTAGAGTTGGGACTGTTAGTGGGCTACCCGCCTGATTACTAAATGTCTCCCCTGAAGAAGGAAAGAACGTGAATATACACGCTAACCTTAAAGCTCGAAGAAATCCTCTAATGGTAGAGTTGGGACTGTTAGTGGGCTACGCGCCTGATTACTAAATGTCTCCCCTGAAGAAGGAAAGAACGTGAATATACACGCTAACCTTAAAGCTCGAAGAAATCCTCAAATGGTAGAGTTGGGACATCCCCTGTTAGCGGGCTACCCGCCTGATTACTAAATGTCTCCCATGAAGAAGGAAGGAACGTGAATATACACGCTAACCTTAAAGCTCGAAGAAATCCTCTAATGGTAGAGTTGGGACTGTTAGTGGGCTACCCGCCTGATTACTAAATGTCTCCCATGAAGAAGGAAGGAGCGGGAATATACACACTAACCTTAAAACTCGACCAAATCCTGTAATGTTAGAGTTGGGTATTCGCCTGTTTTAGTCGGCTACCCGCCACATTTCTAAATGTCTCCCATGAAGAAGGAAAGAGCGTGAATATACACACTAACCTTTAAGCTCGAACAAATCCTCTAATGTTAGAGTTGGGTATTCGCCTCTTTTAGTCGGCTCCCCGCCAGATTACTAAATGTCTCCTATGAAAAAGAAAGGAGCTTGAATATACACGCTAACCTTAAAGCTCGAAGAAATCCTGTAATGTTAGAGTTGGGTATTCGCCTCTTTTAGTCGGCTACCCGCCAGATTACTAAATGTCTCCCATGAAGAAGGAAGGAGCGTGAATATAAACACTAACCTTAAAGCACGAACAAATCCTCTAATTGTAGAATTGGGACTGTTAGTGGGCTACGCGCCTGATTACTAAATGTCTCCCATGAAGAAGGAAGGAGCGTGAATATACACACTGACTTTAACGCACGAACAAATCCTCAAATGGTAGAGTTGGGACTGTTAGTAGGCTACCCGCCTGATTACTAAATGTCTCCCATGAAGAAGGAAGGAGCGTGAATATAAACACTGACTTTAACGCACGAACAAATCCTCAAATGGTAGAGTTGGGACTGTTAGTGGGCTACCCGCCTGATTACTAAATGTCTCCCATGAAGAAGGAAGGAGCGTGAATATACACACTGACTTTAACGCACGAACAAATCCTCAAATGGTAGAGTTGGGACTGTTAGTAGGCTACCCGCCTGATTACTAAATGTCTCCCATGAAGAAGGAAGGAGCGTGAATATACACACTGACTTTAAAGCACGAACAAATCCTCAAATGGTAGAGTTGGGACTTTGCCTGATAGTAGGCTACCCGCCTGATTACTAAATGTCTCCCTTGAAGAAGGAAGGAGCGTGAATGTACACACTAACCTTCAAGCTTGATCAAATCCTCTAATGGTAGAGTTGGGACTTCGCCTGCTAGTAGGCTACCCGCCTGATTACTAAATGTCTCCCATGCAGAAAGAAAGAGCTTGAATATACACTCTAATCTTAAAGCACGAACAAATCCACTAATGGTAGAGTTAGGACTGTTAGTGGGCTACCCGCCTGATTACTAAATGTCTCCCATGAAGAAGGAAGGAACGTGAATATACACGCTAACCTTAAAGCTCGAATAAATCCTCTAATTGTAGAATTAGGACTGTTAGTAGGCTACCCGCCTGATTACTAAATGTCTCCCATGAAGAAGAAGGAGCGTGAATATACACACTGACTTTAAAGCACGAACAAATCCTCTAATGGTAGAGTTGGGACTTTGCCTGATAGTAGGCTACCCGCGTGATTACTAAATGTCTCCCATGAAGAAGAAAGAGCGTGAATATACACAATAACTTTAAAGCACGAACAAATCCTCTATTGGTAGAGTTGGGTCTTCGCCTGTTAGTAGGCTACCCGCCTGATTAATAATAGTTTCCCATGAAGAAAGAAGGACCTTGAATTTACACACGAAACTTAAAGTTCGAACAAATCCTCTAATGTAGAGTTGGGACTTCGGCTGTTAGTAGGCTACCCACCTGATTACTAAATGTCTCCCATGAAGAAGGAAGGAGCGTGAATATACACACTGACTTTAAAGCACGAACAAATCCTCAAATGGTAGAGTTGGGACTTTGCCTGATAGTAGGCTACCCGCCTGATTACTAAATGTCTCCCATGAAGAAGAAAGAGCGTGAATATACACAATAACTTTAAAGCACGAACAAATCCTCTATTGGTAGAGTTGGGTCTTCGCCTGTTAGTAGGCTACCCGCATGATTAATAATAGTTTCCCATGAAGAAAGAAGGACCTTGAATTTACACACGAAACTTAAAGTTCGAACAAATCCTCTAATGTAGAGTTGGGACTGTTAGTAGGCTACCCACCTGATTACTAAATGTCTCCCATGAAGAAGGAAGGAGCGTGAATATACACACTAACTTTAAAGCACGAACAAATCCACTAATGGTAGAGTTAGGACTGTTAGTAGGCTACCCGCCTGATTACTAAATGTCTCCCATGAAGAAGGAAGGAGCGTGAATATACACACTAACTTTAAAGCACGAACAAATCCACTAATGGTTGAGTTAGGACTGTTAGTAGGCTACCCGCCTGATTACTAAATGTCTCCCATGAACAAGAAAGAGCGTGAATATACACAATAACTTTATAGCACGAACAAATCCACTAATGGTAGAGTTAGGACTGTTAGTAGGCTACCCGCCTGATTACTAAATGTCTCCCATGAAGAAGGAAGGAGCGTGAATATACACACTAACTTTAAAGCACGAACAAATCCACTAATGGTAGAGTTAGGACTGTTAGTAGGCTACCCGCCTGATTACTAAATGTCTCCCATGAAGAAGAAAGAGCGTGAATATACACAATAACTTTAAAGCACGAACAAATCAACTAATGGTAGAGTTAGGACTGTTAGTAGGCTACCCACCTGATTACTAAATGTCTCCCATGAAGAAGACAGAGCGTGAATATACACAATAACTTTAAAGCACGAAAAAATCCACTAATGGTAGAGTTAGGACTGTTAGTAGGCTACCCGCCTGATTACTAAATGTCTCCCATGAAGAAGGAAGGAGCGTGAATATACACACTAACCTTAAAGCTCGAACAAATCCTCTAATGGTAGAGTTGGGTCTTTGCCTGTTAGTATTCTACCCACCTGATTAATAATAGTTTCCCATGAAGAAAGAAGGACCTTGAATTTACACACGAAACTTAAAGTTCGAACAAATCCTCTAATGTAGAGTTAGGACTGTTAGTAGGCTACCCACCTGATTACTAAATGTCTCCCATGAAGAAGAAAGAGCGTGAATATACACAATAACTTTAAAGCACGAACAAATCCACTAATGGTAGAGTTAGGACTGTTAGTAGGCTACCCGCCTGATTAATAATAGTTTCCCATGAAGAAAGAAGGACCTTGAATTTACACACGAAACTTAAAGTTCGAACAAATCCTCTAATGTAGAGTTAGGACTGTTAGTAGGCTACCCACCTGATTACTAAATGTCTCCCATGAAGAAGAAAGAGCGTGAATATACACAATAACTTTAAAGCACGAACAAATCCACTAATGGTAGAGTTAGGACTGTTAGTAGGCTACCCGCCTGATTACTAAATGACTTCCATGAAGAAGGAAGGAGCGTGAATATACACACTAACCTTAAAGCACGAACAAATCCTCTAATGGTATTGTATGGACTTCGGCTGTTAGTAGGCTACCCACCTGATTACTAAATGTCTCCCATGAAGAAGGAAAGAGCGGGAATATACACACTAACCTTAAAGCACGAACAAATCCTCTACTGGTAGATTTGGGACTTCGCCTGTTAGTAGGGTACTCGCCTGATTACTAAATGTCTCCCATGAAGAAGGAAAGAGCGGGAATATACACACTAACCTTAAAGCACGAACAAATCCTCTACTGGTAGAGTTGGGACTACGCCTGTTAGTAGGGTACTCGCCTGATTACTAAATGTCTCCCATGAAGAAGGAAGGAGCGGGAATATACACACTAACCTTAAAGCACGAACAAATCCTCTAATGGTAGAGTTGGGGCTGTTAGTAGGCTACCCACCTGATTACTAAATGTCTCCCAGAAAGAAGGAAGGAGCGGGAATATGCACACTAACCTTAAAGCTCGAACGAATCCTCTAATGGTATAGTATGGACTTCGGCTGTTAGTAGGCTACCTACCTGATTACTAAATGTCTCCCATGAAGAAGGAAGGAGCGGGAATATGCACACTAACCTTAAAGCTCGAACGAATCCTCTAATGGTATAGTATGGACTTCGGCTGTTAGTAGGCTACCTACCTGATTACTAAATGTCTCCCATGAAGAAGGAAGGAGCGGGAATATACACACTAACCTTAAAGCACGAACAAATCCTCTACTGGTAGAGTATGGACTTCGGCTGTTAGTGCGCTACCCGCCTGATTACTAAATGTCTCCCATGAAGAAGGAAGGAGCGGGAATATGCACACTAACCTTAAAGCTCGAACGAATCCTCTAATGGTATAGTATGGACTTCGGCTGTTAGTGCGCTACCCGCCTGATTACTAAATGCCTCCCATGAAGAAGGAAGGAGCGGGAATATGCACACTAACCTTAAAGCTCGAACGAATCCTCTAATGGTATAGTATGGACTTCGGCTGTTAGTAGGCTACCTACCTGATTACTAAATGTCTCCCATGAAAAAGAAAGGAGCTTGAATATACACGCTAACCTTAAAGCACGAACAAATCCACTAATGGTAGAGTTAGGACTGTTAGTAGGCTACCCGCCTGATTACTAAATGTCTCCCATGAAAAAGAAAGGAGCTTGAATATACACAATAACCTTAAAGCACGAACAAATCCACTAATGGTAGAGTTAGGAATGTTAGTGGGGTACTCGCCTGATTACTAAATGTCTCCCATGAAAAAGAAAGGAGCTTGAATATACGCAATAACCTTAAAGCACGAACAAATCCACTAATGGTAGAGTTAGGAATGTTAGTGGGGTACTCGCCTGATTACTAAATGTCTCCCATGAAAAAGAAAGGAGCTTGAATATACACAATAACCTTAAAGCACGAACAAATCCACTAATGGTAGAGTTAGGAATGTTAGTGGGGTACTCGCCTGATTACTAAATGTCTCCCATGAAAAAGAAAGGAGCTTGAATATACACAATAACCTTAAAGCACGAACAAATCCACTAATGGTAGAGTTAGGAATGTTAGTGGGGTACCCGCCTGATTACTAAATGTCTCCCATGAAAAAGAAAGGAGCTTGAATATACACAATAACCTTAAAGCACGAACAAATCCACTAATGGTAGAGTTAGGAATGTTAGTGGGGTACTCGCCTGATTACTAAATGTCTCCCATGAAAAAGAAAGGAGCTTGAATATACACAATAACCTTAAAGCACGAACAAATCCACTAATGGTAGAGTTAGGAATGTTAGTGGGGTACCCGCCTGATTACTAAATGTCTCCCATGAAAAAGAAAGGAGCTTGAATATACACAATAACCTTAAAGCACGAACAAATCCACTAATGGTAGAGTTAGGAATGTTAGTGGGGTACTCGCCTGATTACTAAATGTCTCCCACGAAAAAGAAAGGAGCTTGAATATACACAATAACCTTAAAGCACGAACAAATCCACTAATGGTAGAGTTAGGAATGTTAGTGGGGTACTCGCCTGATTACTAAATGTCTCCCATGAAAAAGAAAGGAGCTTGAATATACACAATAACCTTAAAGCACGAACAAATCCACTAATGGTAGAGTTAGGAATGTTAGTGGGGTACCCGCCTGATTACTAAATGTCTCCCATGAAAAAGAAAGGATCTTGAATATACACAATAACCTTAAAGCACGAACAAATCCACTAATGGTAGAGTTAGGAATGTTAGTGGGGTACTCGCCTGATTACTAAATGTCTCCCATGAAAAAGAAAGGAGCTTGAATATACACAATAACCTTAAAGCACGAACAAATCCTCTAATGGTAGAGTTAGGAATGTTAGTGGGGTACCCGCCTGATTACTATATGTCTCCCATGAAGAAGGAAGGAGCATGAATATACACACTAACCCTAAAGCTCGAACGAATCCTCTAATGGTATAGTATGGACTTCGGCTGTTAGTAGGCTACCCGCCTGATTACTAAATGTCTCCCATGAAAAAGAAAGGAGCTTGAATATACACAATAACCTTAAAGCACGAACAAATCCACTAATGGTAGAGTTAGGAATGTTAGTGCGCTACCCGCCTGATTACTATATGTCTCCCATGAAGAAGGAAGGAGCGGGAATATGCACACTAACCTTAAAGCTCGAACGAATCCTCTAATGGTATAGTATGGACTTCGGCTGTTAGTAGGCTACCTACCTGATTACTAAATGTCTCCCATGAAGGAGGAAGGAGCGGGAATATGCACACTAACCTTAAAGCTCGAACGAATCCTCTAATGGTATAGTATGGACTTCGGCTGTTAGTAGGCTACCTACCTGATTACTAAATGTCTCCCATGAAGGAGGAAGGAGCGGGAATATGCACACTAACCTTAAAGCTCGAACGAATCCTCTAATGGTATAGTATGGACTTCGGCTGTTAGTGCGCTACCCGCCTGATTACTAAATGTCTCCCATGAAGAAGGAAGGAGCGGGAATATGCACACTAACCTTAAAGCTCGAACGAATCCTCTAATGGTATAGTATGGACTTCGGCTGTTAGTGCGCTACCCGCCTGATTACTAAATGCCTCCCATGAAGAAGGAAGGAGCGGGAATATGCACACTAACCTTAAAGCTCGAACGAATCCTCTAATGGTATAGTATGGACTTCGGCTGTTAGTAGGCTACCTACCTGATTACTAAATGTCTCCCATGAAAAAGAAAGGAGCTTGAATATACACACTAACCTCAAAGCACGAACAAATCCACTAATGGTAGAGTTAGGAATGTTAGTGGGGTACCCGCCTGATTACTATATGTCTCCCATGAAGAAGGAAGGAGCATGAATATACACACTAACCTTAAAGCTCGAACAAACACTCTAGTGGTAGAGTTGGGACTTCGCCTGATAGTAGGCTACCTACCTGATTACTAAATGTCTCCCATGAAAAAGAAAGGAGCTTGAATATACACAATAACCTTAAAGCACGAACAAATCCACTAATGGTAGAGTTAGGAATGTTAGTGGGGTACCCGCCTGATTACTAAATGTCTCCCATGAAGGAGGAAGGAGCGGGAATATGCACACTAACCTTAAAGCTCGAACGAATCCTCTAATGGTATAGTATGGACTTCGGCTGTTAGTAGGCTACCTACCTGATTACTAAATGTCTCCCATGAAAAAGAAAGGAGCTTGAATATACACAATAACCTTAAAGCACGAACAAATCCACTAATGGTAGAGTTAGGAATGTTAGTGGGGTACCCGCCTGATTACTATATGTCTCCCATGAAGAAGGAAGGAGCATGAATATACACACTAACCCTAAAGCTCGAACGAATCCTCTAATGGTATAGTATGGACTTCGGCTGTTAGTAGGCTACCTACCTGATTACTAAATGTCTCCCATGAAAAAGAAAGGAGCTTGAATATACACAATAATCTTAAAGCACGAACAAATCCACTAATGGTAGAGTTAGGAATGTTAGTGGGGTACCCGCCTGATTACTATATGTCTCCCATGAAGAAGGAAGGAGCATGAATATACACACTAACCCTAAAGCACAAACAAATCCTCTAATGGTAGAGTTGGGACTTCGCCTGTTAGTGGGCTACCCGCCTGAATACTAAATGTCTCCCATGAAGAAGAAGGAGCGTGATAATGTCGGTAAATATGGGATTTTTGAAGGTAGTTTTATTGTTTTGTCTATCATCAATTCACACCACCAAGAGACGTAACTATAATGTGATGTCTATGGAACAAAACCGTGATTATATTACCGGTAACCTCATTTAATTTCCATTGTAAGCTAGACCAGACAAAGCCGCTTGGAACAATGGCTGAATGACCCCTTAGCTTTGATCAACGGCGACCTGAGTAAGTGGCCACCAATTCAGAAACAAACAGGTTTATTGCTGTCTGAGTAAAGATCCTTCTTTACTTGGTTTAATATAATATAATTACAAATATTTGAATTCTTTTCCAAATAGATGATATATTCTGACTTGAATATTCCATTTAGTATCAAAGTGTATTTCTGAAAGTTATTGTGTATGGGCCTACACAACGATGTTCTATGGAACTCTTTGTTGCACAGTAACAGCGATATAGATACAAAAAGCGAAATAGAAATATTTTTTCTATTACGTGGTGTAACAAAACAGTAACGCCAAACGTTTGTGAGGGAAATCTATAAATAGCTCCATAAAAAAATCTACAAAAATCCGTTGTTTATAATTCCGAAAGAAAACGAAATTAAAGGAGACAAAACTGTCCCATCAATTCGTATCTATTTAGTCATTCAACTTTAACTATTAAACCTTGGTTTTCGTATTTATAGTAGAACAGTTTTAGGCTTGATAAGTTGTCGTTAAAGTAAACAAATGTATTCGACTCGTCTGATATTATTAGACGAGTATTTACCTTATTAGTTTTACAATAAAACAAAAGTTCTTGCTAAACCGTCTTTCCAACGCCCCCTCAGACGTGATATTGATTGAGAAGAACAAATTAATTAACGAATCAATATTAAATCGTTTGAATGTCGAGGCAAAAGTTTATTTATTTATTGCGACGTTTCGGTAACTAATTGGCTACCCTTATCAAGCCTGAAAACAATTTTTACATTATATTATATTTAAGCATAAAATACAAGTACACTCACAACAAAAATACTTTTCTAAAGCTTTAAAAAATTTTAAAAGAAATTTTAGTAAAACGAACTTAATAAAATAAACCAGCCAACATGGTGAGAGTTAAAATTCATCTAAAGTTTAATAAAAAAAAGCAACAAAAGCGGGAGAAAAACAATATACACGTATAAAAACCCAAATAAAATAACCATACATAAAACAACAAAATAGGAGAACATTGAACGAACATTAATTATTTTTGGATGCTTAACTGTCTGGAGTGTGACGTCAAATACTAAGCGTATTTCTAAACTAAGGGCCGTTTGTTTATATTCCCTCATAGTTCGCGTGCACGCCGCAACGAGCGCTTACGTCGCATCCCGGCATGCCTTGGCAACAACTACGCTCAGTTACAGCTGTGTAGCTAACTTGTGCGTTGTGTTCTGTGCTTGCAAAATGTTCAAGTTTATCGAATCGCACGCCCCTTGCGAAGTTCGTTCGGTTATACGGTTTTTGTCGGCAAGAAACATGTCTGCTGCAGAAATTCACCGACAGATCTCTGAAGTTTACGGTGCTAATGCCATGTGAAGGAAAAATGCGTAAGTGGGTTCGAGACTTCAAAGATGGCCGCGACAATGTCCATGACGAAACGCGATCTGGCCGTCCATCTCTAATGACAAACGATTTGCTGTTTTCAGTTGAAGCGAAAATTCGTGACAACAGACGCTTCACGATCACTACTCCCTCACACGAATTTCCGGAAGATTCGAGGTCTGTGATTTACAAAATTGTTCATACAAAATTAAACTATAAGAAACTGTGCTCGCGTTGGGTCCCTAAACTCTTGACGGAGGAGGACAAACACAAAGGACTCGAGAGTTCCTTGAATTTTCTGACACGTTATGACGAAATTGGTGACGACATGCTGAGTCGGATCGTTACTGGAGACGAAACGTGGGTTTCGCATTTCACTCCCGAATCGAAACAACAAAGCATGGAATGGAGACACACGCAATCTCCCGTAAAGGTGAAAGCCAAACAGACTTTGTCACAGCGCAAGATCATGGCGTCCGTGTTTTGGGATAGGCATGGTGTTTTGCTGGTCGACTTTATGGAACGAGGAACGACAATAAATGCAGAAGCCTACTGCCAAACTCTGAGGAAGCTGCGCAGACCGATTCAAAACAAGAGACGTGGCATGCTCACAAAAGGAATTTTGTTTCTGCACGATAATGCAAGGCCTCACACTGCCACTCAGACCCGAGCTGCATTGGACTCTTTTGGCTGGGAAGTTTTGGACCACCCACCCTACAGCCCTGACCTTGCGCCGAGCGACTTTCATCTCTTCCGTCATCTGAAACATCACTTGGGCGGCAGCCGTTATGACAATGACGACGAATTGAAAACGGCCGTGAATTCTTGGTTATCACAGCAGGCGGCCAGTTTTTATGAAGAAGGTTTCCAAAATTTAGTTGTGCGATATGATAAGTGTTTACAAAAACTTGGAAACTATGTAGAAAAATAGATAAAAGTATGTAGATTCCAAAAATAAAATTAGTTTTTGCAAATTTCTTTTTGTTTTTATTTTATTTTCAAACGGCCCTTACTTTAAGAATACCCCTCGTATATGGGTAAGACTAAGAGACAGTTGGTGAACTTGAGAACAATAGTAAGAAGGATAAACACTCTTCCTCTCGTGTTTTCTTTGAACATTGGGAAAGGTTTGGGCATAAAATTGATTTTGAAAATTTTACTATACTGGACATTGAATACAACCTGAGGAAGAGGATTTATTATTAACTTACAGAAAAATACTATCAATATTAAAAATGGTTTTGATAGGTTGTGTAGTATGTATAAGCCATTGTTGAATAAATTAAAAACATCCAAGGACTAATTAATGTTGGTTGTATGCTGTCCTCTTTTGTTGCTTTATGCTTGTATGTATGGTTGTTTTGTTTGGGTTTTTATGTGCCTAACGGTGGTTTTCTTAGTTTTGGTAATGTTTTAAATTATATTTTAGACGAATAATGACTCACACCATGGGTTTATTGTATTTTGTTTTACTAAAACTTCATTGAAAGTTTTACAATAATATTTTTGTCGTGAGTGTACTTGTATTTTTATGCTTATTTATCACGCTTGATAAGAACCACAAATAAATTGTCGAAACGTGGCAAACAAATAAGCTTTTTACTCTAGATTCAAATCACTTATTACTTATTCAACAATTATCTCGAGTCCTCAAATAAACATAAATTAATAAACGTTTTAAAACGCGAACTTCTGAAGATGAATGTATGATAGATTGCTCAAGCTAGATATCCCTTCAAATAAAACTAATCATTATTTAATACGTAATAAAAGTAATAATTTTAAACGAAATCATTTGGGTAAAAGCTCCGGTAATCCGTCTGCGAGCTGAAGATGTCTAAATGATTAATGGGGCCGTTTGTCGAGAGGAAATAGACGAGGTCCGAGTCGGTTAAAGCAGTATTGCATTGTTCTCTTATTGAATGCAATAGTTGAATAAAACGAGCAAAAACTCACAACCATTGATTTTCCTATAACGCCTTTCAACGACAAAGTCGTAGTCGTCACTGACAATAGCAAATAGAACATATAAGCTACATAATACATACTTGAGCTAAAAGAGAGAGTTATAGTTTAGTGGTTGCATTACCTATACAAACGGATAATGCCTTTGCTATTGAAACTCGTTTAGGAAAATCTTTTACGTGTGAGTTGGAGTTCGCTATTAATTAATTATCAGCTGTACTGTCGGCATTACAATACAACATGTAAGGGATAATTGCTAGCAGTTTTCCAAGTAATATATTTACACTAAATGCCACCTAATCAGATGTATCAATAAACCATATAAAGTTCCTTCACCTAGTCTATAGCATTATTAACAATAAATATCCCAAGTTCTAGCTTTGCTTCGACAAAAATAAACATACAATGAATCGCACGTAGAGTTACGAATTATATACGGAATTTATCTCTATTCTTGGCATTCAACTCTATACCCTGTATTTATCTCTATACACGTAATTTATCTCTATTCCTAGCATTCAACTCAATACCCTGTATTTATCTCTATACACGGCATTTATCTCTATTCCTGGCATTCAACTCTATACCCTGTATTTATCTCTATACACGTAATTTATCTCTATTCCTAGCATTCAACTCAATACCCTGTATTTATCTCTATACACGGCATTTATCTCTATTCCTGGCATTCAACTCTATACCCTGTATTTATCTCTATACACGTAATTTATCTCTATTCCAGGCATTCAACTCTATACCCTGTATTTATATCTATACACGGCATTTATCTCTATTCCTGGCGTTAAACTATATACCCTGTATTTATCTCTATACACGGCATTTATCTCTATTCCTGGCATTCAACTATATACCCTGTAGTTATCTCTATACATGGCATTTATCTCTATTCCTGGCATTCAACTCTATACCCTGTATTTATCTCTATACACAGCATTTATCTCTATTCCTGGCATTCAACTCAATACCCTGTATTTATCTCTATACACGGAATTTATCTCTATTCCTGGCATTTAACTCTATACCCTGTATTTATCTCTAATAACGGCATTTATTTCTATTCCTGGCAGTCAACTCTATACCCTGTATTTATCTCTATACACGTAATTTATCTCTATTTCTGGCATTCAACTCTATACCTTGTATTTATTTCAATACACGTATTTACCACTATCTTTTGTGTCTATCTCTGTAAGCGGCGTTTATCTCTATTCACGGAGCTTGTCTTTATACACAACATTCATCTCTCTTCAGTGTGATTATTTCAGTATACGGCGTTTAACTTTAAAGGTTGAATTTATCTCTGTAACGGCATCTCTATACACGGGATTTATCTCTATACACGACTTACATCTTTATACACTATATTTATCTGTATTCACAGTTTTATCTATAGGCCTATATAAGGCGTTCAACTCTATACGCAGATTTCACCTCTGTATACAATGTCTCTATAATCGTCGTTTATCTAAATACATCACTTCCCGAGCTTAACTTCGACAAGGAAATAACAAAAACAATTGCCAGACTGAGGACAATGCACCTCAAAGACATGAAAATCTTGCCTGATGGATCAAGAACATACCCTGAATGTAGGCACTGCCCAGGGATACAGCTTGATCCCGATCATCTTTTCAACTGCCCGTCCATCATTGCAGCACTATTTAAAATTGACTTAAACTGTTCTAGGGAGACCCTTTATACGGACAAAGCTGCAGATGTGGCCAGTGCAGTGCTTCACGCCTTTGGACCCGTGTAACTGTGCTCTCTCTATCTTTCTCTCAACACTTATTTTCTTTTTTTTTATTGTTTTTATTGCACTTATCACTGCGTTTATCTCTATATGCGACATTTAACTTTAAGCATAATTTATCTCTGTATACGGCTCACTATAGACAAAATTTATCTCTATATACGCAATATATCTATATATATATATATATATATATATATATATATATATATATATATATATATATATATATCAGCGTAAACATCGATGTTCTGTATACACGGCGTTTATCCCTACACACTCATTTTTGTCTGTAATTGTGTTTATCTAATCCCAAAGTTTTTTCAATTAAATCCTTGAGTACCTTGAATAACAGAAAATACCGAGTTTAAGAACCGAATTACAATTGATTATGTAAGGGAAAACAATTTCACTTCAGTGTTTGGCTTGGCCAGCAGTAACCTGGATATATTTTTATTGTAGGGGTATTTGTATATTTGAATTTTTATTTTTATTTGTTACATAATTTGGATTTGATTACACTATTTTATTCTATTTAAAAAATTTACGCGTGTAAACAATTTAAAAAAAAAACAAACAACGCGTGTAAACCAAGTATGAATACCTGACCCAAAGAGGCGGAAACTAATGGTCTAATATGTAAAACCATTTACTAACAACTTAACGATTTGAGTGTTCACTTAGTAGTTTTTACTACATATTTTAGGTTTGTTTTTAATGGTTATTGTATTAGTTTGTTTTTTGAACGAGTATATTTTGCTAAAAATTTGATTTTATTTTTTACTTAATAAAAATAGGTTGGTAATTTGAAAAGTATAATTTCCAGTATTTCCAAGTTAAATATATATATATATATTATTCTATGTAAATTAATATTTTCTTTTTAATTTGAATTAAAACAAGTGTAAGAATAAAGCAATAATTACATAAATATTATTTTACTGTCTTAATGATACATTATATAATAACAACAATAATATTTATGACGTTTACGTTTATAAATCGTAATAAAATACTTTTTTCTTGGAAAATTATTTCCTCAATCAAACCCTGATACATTATCAAACTCTGACGTTAAATCACCTTTACTTAAACTTCAAATTAAATACGTCTCCCAGCCCTTCTTAGTGACAGCCCCTTGCGTTATCTCTGGATTATACCCGTATAAAATAGGAATACAGCCCCATCAGAAACAGATGTCGCGTAATAGAAGCCCATTTGTCTGCGTCTCTAAACGCTCGGGGAATCCGTCAACATATTCCCGGCTAAAACGGGTCATGAATCAAACACATCTGCCACGGCCTTCTCATGGCATTCAACTCTCTTGCCCTATGTATCCTTGCCGTAGTGCTGGGCCATGGAATCTCATACACACTTATCTATGTTTGCAGAACTACAATAGTGTATACAATAAAAGTGGGAAACTATAGGTCATAGAAAGGCATTTTCGTTTCAAAATTTACATTTTCCTATCAGAATTGATTTCACAAGGACAGAGCAAAATATAAATATTAATCAATTTAAATACACTGTCTAATGATATAAAATATGACATTGGTAATTTCAAGTGAACTATAAAAAATATGACTAATATATTGTGTTTTATTTAACTACTAAATAATTATGTCAGGGTATATATGTGGCTGTATATTTTTTTAACATATTTTGATTCGTTTTATGATTTTCTATTCATTTACTATATATTCCTGTAACCTTAATTCTGGTTTCCTCATTCCTAACTCTGTTTCAACACTCTTTATATGTCATTGTATCTTTCTATAACATCTATTATGTCATTATAAGAACAACTATCCCTGCAGTTTATTTTTATGTATCTGTGAGCCTCTCCAATTCCACACACAATGTACCTGAACAACCCGTAATAATTTATCGGTGAATATGTGCATGCATCTATAATCATATATTCTTTATTATTGATATTATATCAACCATTATTTTATCTTTAAACATGTTTACAGATGTAAATGTAGCTTCGTGTAATTGTCTGTATATTTTCACCCTAATTCACAGTTTATAGGTTTTGCTTTTGCGCTAAAAGAAAATATATTTAGGTATAAAAGCCTTTAGATGTAGAAAGTACAAAGTCTGACCGAGGACACTATTGAATGTTTTGTTAGAATTTCGCATTGGTTATAAATTTGAAAAGTAACACATATTCCATTGTAATAAACCTAAAGAAATCATTCACAAGGACGTCGAGGGTGTTAAAAGTAAATAAAAATTATTTAAAATAATATAACAAATCTTTTCATAGATTTCATGGTTTCTAGCCGTGTTATTCGCGATCCTAAGAGCGTGAATTTACCACAGATTAAACAAATTTTTCTAGTGATGAATATTTAAAGTTCAAGTCCATGAATGTGAACAAATAATGATTGCAGTTGGGAGGAAATTTCCATTCAGTAATACGTTGATTGAAAAATGAATAATTAAAATAGCTTAGCTGTCCTGTAGCTACATAGCTTCAGGACACACTTTACAATTATTATTTTGTGATATAATATTATTAATAATTATTTATAGGAGCCCAAGCACTTACTATTTCAGCTACACAGATTTTAAATGTTTGCCTATTTTCTAAACAATCGCTTTCAACAATGGTTTTCTTTCCTTTACGTTTGGAAATATCCCTGACGTTTTGTGAACCAACTCACACGCTATCACGATATCATTCCTTTAGCTTTATTAAAGGTTGTCAGACACAATTTGTCATGACAATACACAAACTGACTAGAAACCGTTATATCTGTCACCGTTTCATTGAATGGGATTAAAGTAAACAGCTTACCCAATAAACTGATGATGCCAGTGAAATGCGTTGGGACAAAATACCTGTTTGACTTAAAAAATGTTTGGCGCCTTTGGACTTTTATTTTTCAATACCTTTTATTAGTCTACACCCTCATTATATATATATATATATATATATATATATATATATATATATATAATAGTTACTTTTTATTACGTTATTACTACTATAATAAATGTATATATATATATATATATATATATATATATGACAGAATCATTATATTTAGTGGGAAAGATGAGAAAGAATTTAAATTTAAAATTATTTAATTAATTTTTGAAGAAAACTATAATCACTACAAAAAAGTGTCATTCACTACAACTTTTAAAAAAATACATCTGGAATTCAGCAAATAAATAAACGATTGGAAATTTGATTAGGATTTATAAATATTTGTAACGAGAATGTGGAATAATAGTAGGAATTGAAGAAAAGACTTACTTTGTGATAAAAGTACCTGGGCGAAGAGAGATGTGTAGGCATATAGTTTGAACCCACTATTAAAAAATATTTGGGTATTAATATTGGGTATTGAATAGCACGCAGAGCTTGTATAAGCTTATAATTCCATGAGACACATCACTTACTGTTTGTTCAACCTACTTAGGTTTGTGTTACCCACCTAAACTAAGACAAATAAATGGTGGGGTTTCTGGAATCAGTGTAACCCTAGTTAAAACGAATATGTGCTTCGGCTAATTTGTACACAGTACTTTAATATACGGCCATTATAATATAGCGCACATTAAATCCTCTTTACTGCTTCTCTTAGGAGCAACTAGCATCAACCCTAACTAATGTTTCTAGTATCTTACTCAACATTCTCCCGTGTTTAGGAAATGGTGCTTTTAAGGCCCAACAATTAGCTACCGTTTGTCGTGCTTGGCTACTGGTAACATAAGTGCATTGTGTTTTATATAAACCTGTCATAGTTTAGGATTTAACTATAAAAGAAAAAGTGATGATAATTTTGTCACTGAAACAAGCATGAGGAAATAATGTTTGATTCTTGAGCTAGTGTAACTACTGATAATGACGGCAGCTGAAAGGAAAATGTAAAATGTTTGTATGAAAATAGAAATGAAGGTTAATCCTAAATCTAGCTTTGGAAAGATAAAACTATTAGCAAGTCCAAGGGTATAATGCGTCCATCAGACTCAGAGCATTACTAAACTTTGAAGACGCAACTTTAAAACAGGCCGGGAGAGACAAAAGCGTGATTAATCGATGAGTCCTAACTTTCTAACTTGAGTTGGAATATTCTCTTTATAGAATCATTAATCGGTAAACAACCGCGCCGTGAAGGTACATATACATGTACAAAGTTTATATATCCAGATCTCTGCTAGTGTTACATTTGATTGCTAAAACTATGAATGGTATTGTAAAAAAAATAATGCGTTTGTCCCACGCTCTGGGCCTTATCCAACTGACGCTGGCACCTTGTGACGCTGCGCTTCTGATTTTGTCGTTAACCTTTTTTACGCTGGATTCCACTTTCCTTATGCCTGTTTCCAGGTCTCCTATCTTCTTATCCCGTTCCAGCTGTCCATCCTCCTCCTTCTCTATTCTTACTTCCAGTTGATCGACCTTCTTTTCGTAAGTGGACACTCTATCGTCCATGCTAGTTAAGTGTTGGCTTATGTCCTCTTTATGACTCTTAAAGTTCCCGGTTATTTTTTCCATAAATAACCTCATCTCTTCCCTTCCCTTCTTTTCCCTTTCCTCCTGATCTTTCTTCTCCTTTTTTCTTTCCTTCTGTTTTATTTTTCTCCTAGCTTCTTCCTCCTCTGCTTCTCTTATCCTTCTCGCTTTTTCATTTTGCTATCTTAATTCGGCTTGTTCTCTCTCTTTATATCTCCTCATCTCTTCCTCCTTCCTTTCTGTCTCCCTTTCTAATCTCTCCTCTTCTTTCTCTTGCTTTCTTTCTAATTTTTCTTGTTCCTTCTCCTTTTGTCTTTCAGCCTCATCCTGTTCTTTTCTTGTTTTCTTTCTAACCTCTCCTGTTCTTTTTCTTTCTTTAGCATCGCTATTAGCTTTTCCATTTCACTTATTTCCTGCTGCTTTTGTGTTGCCATGGCTTCTGTTCTGTTTATCTCCTTCTTGTTTTTAACCCTTTCCTTCCTACCTGTATACTATTTCTATACTTTTTCTATAAATTCCTTTTATTTATAAAAACGTGTCGCTGGATGTCGTGCGTGTGTTTCGTGTGTTTGCATCCTTTGGTGTGTTTCCTTCTTTTTTTTCTTACTGCTATTTACCCCTATTTTCTTCTCTTAACACTTTTTTTAAACTATTTTTCCTACTAACCATTTACCCCTATTTTTCTTTTCTAGCCTATTTTTTAATTAATTTATCAGTGTTTCAAACAACAACAACTACCTAACTCTTTGTTTAACTCTGTATTATTTATTTCTTACACTACCTAGGTCGAATTTCGCCATGTCTTTTTGTTAATTTTTTATAGAGACCGAAATTGTTTATACTGGAAAGTCCTCAACTTTACCCGTCGGCCACTACCAGATGGGCGCCATCTTACTAACTGCAACGGGCTGTGACACCTGCCACCCACCGCCTCTACCACACACCCAGCCGTCAACCCTTTATTTGACCAGCTCTATAGCGCATGGCCGGCACTACGCGCCCGCTGCAGAGTAAGAATTTTGAAACGAGCCGCTCGCAGCCAAAGCCACGAACGCTGTGCAGTGCTCGCCAAAATCTGCCAGAGAACAAGTCACTGGACTTAAAAAACAAAAAACCTAACTTGCTGAGGATGTTACCCTTAACGGGCGAGTCATCCCGGGGAAGGAGTTCTTTTGAAAGACATATAATCGGCGAAATGACCATATCGATTGTAGGAGAGTGTAAGAAACTTGTTTAAAAGAATACTAAGTTTGTTTGCAAGTTAGTTAAAAAATATTTATTTTTTAATTTTAAAATTTATTAATTTAAATATGCATAGCACAGTATGCATTTCTTTATCCTTGAATTGCATTTTGTGTTGTTTCTTGCTAATTTTAAGAAAACATACTATTTGTTTATTCTATTTGAAATTAAACATTTAATTAATATTTTACAATTTTAGTTTACTAACTATCGGAATATAAGGAAGCGTAAAATTTTACTCAATTTAACACTCAATCTTGCTTGTCAAAATTAAACCCTTTCAACCTGAAGTTTTGTTATTATCTTCAATCTAAATATCTCTTTTCCCTTAAGTGACTATTTAAAACATTTGACTGCATGTCCTAATTTTATTTCAATATCCCTGGTTATGTAACCTTGAAATTTTAATTGTCAATGTTTGTTTAGGTTTTCTTGGATTTTTAATTAAAAGTTATTTGTTACATTCTACAAATTTTTGTTTTAACCCTTTTGTTTCTGGCAAAGCTTTACTCTTCAGTACACTCCGAAAGCTCCCTAACCTTTACATTATGTTCAAACTAGTTAAAATTTCTTAACAAACAACTTATTTGTGGCAACATTCTATATGGCCATGTAAGTGATAAAATTTTTCCTATATCTCTATCAACTTTAATTGACCTTTCAAAGTAATTTTCTACTTGCTTTTACAGGTAGAAATTAATTCAACTTTACCAAACAACCTAAAACAATTTTATAAATTACATTAAATTTATAAAAACCAATTATCAAGCGCATTCTGAAACAGAAATTACACATAAAAACAAATAGATATATCTACCATAAGATCTCCAAAATATTTACTGAACAACAAATCATAATTAATAAAAATTGTTAAAACATCTGATGAATGAAATCAAACACTTACTGAATTGAAATTACAATATTTAATACATATTTTAATTAAAACGTTTACTGAAACATAGTTAAAAACCTTTCTGACAGATCCTCAATCATTTACAAAAAGAAATCTACACATTTACTAAAATTTATTTAACCCATTTAATAGAAAATATTTAACCCTTTGGTTACAATTAAATTAACCCTTTCTGCAAGAAAGTCATACATACTGGAGCTTGCATACAATTTATAAATTGTTTAATAGTATGTTAATTTGTATGTATTTGTGTATGTATGTAATTTGTGTATGTTTAATAGTAATACATACTATTAACCCATTTACATAAATTATGTAACTTGAATTTTAAAAACTTGCTAAAATTTCGTTTTTCTATTAGGTTTTCTATATCACCAACATTTTATTACATATATATATATATATATATATATATAAGTCATGAAATAATCAAAATACACTTATAATTAATCTGAAAAAACTTATTTTAATTTATTAGCTAGCCCCACTCACATTTTAAAATCCGTTGTTTATTAAAAATTTTGGTATTATTCATATTTTCACAACTTACAAAATTCATCTATATATATATATATATATATATATAAGGCCTCCTTTTAAAACATCTCTTGTGTTACTTAATCCTTTTGTTGCACTTTTAAAATATTTTAATTTAATACGGATCAAAGTCATAACCCTTTATTTTTACTCAAAACTTTAGTTTAATTTAATTTATTTAATACCTGTATATATTTTTACCCCTTTCTAAATAAAACCAACAGTTTAATTTAAATAACTTGAATTAATGGTATAACCCTTGTTTATTAAAAAAGAACATTTTATGTTAATTGGTTTCACTTTTAAAAATTACAAAATAACTCCTTCTAAATAAAACAACAATTCAGTTTAATTTACTTATATAAAAAACCGCTCCACTGTTAGGACTTTTTGAAAACAATGCATGGCCTTCGAATCAGCTGTGGTAAACAAACTATCTTTGTCAGCCATCTTGCATGCTTACCTTTGTCATATCATATTTAATTTATTACAACATATCTCTTACTTAACTTCCTTACCCCCTCATAAATTTTGACTCTTTAAATAATTTAAACACCTTTATTTGAGTTGTTTGCAATGAAACCTTAACCCTTTACAACATTTCTAACCTAAAATTTTTATTTCCCTTATTTTCATAAAATACAACGTATTTTCTACTTTTAAGGCAACGCCATCTTGCAACTCTTACCCCTCCCTTAAACAAAGCCACCAGTATTTATTACTGAATTTCACAGTTTATTTATGGTTTTAAGATTTATTTAAACTGTTTTACACTTCCCCATTTAAAAAATTTTTCAAATTAAAATTTCTAATTTGCAAAGGGAACACAAAGCAGATCTGACCTGAATTTTTCCATAGCGCTTGGTTCCTCCTTTCTCCCTCTCTCTTCTGTTATCGCTTTGTTCTCCAATTGGGTGGGGATGTCCTGCATGGCTTCATTCTTGAACCGACGCTTGCTACCTGTCCAGCTTTTACGTGAGTTGACGCCATCTTTGAAAGTCATCTTCCCTTTGTGTTACGGATCAGCTCTTCTTCAGGTCTGCTTGGCTTCCCCTTCTCTCCGTGAATGGTCATATTTTCTTCCTTCGATGTATTTGGCACATCTTTAAATTTGGAACTCATACTAATAAAATTTTAACTTTAAGCCCTTTTGTGACACTGTTCCTAGCTGGGCATTTTCTAACACTTGAATTTTTAAAACCTTTTACAAAGTTAATTTAAATTATATTTAGTTAGTTTTGAATTTTAGTATTATTTAAAAAAAAATTCTAAATCAACACTGTTCACTTCGCCTTACCCTTTCGGAGTAAGGTTGATTTTTAGTTAATATTTAAAACACACCAACTTCAGAAGACGCTCGCACATATCGATATAACTGTTAGGGATACCTCTTTCGGCTAGATCTTCGCCGAAAGGGCCCCATTTTTCGAAACACCACGTCACTACATACCGGCGAATCCCAACTTACTTAGCCGCGCATCGTTTTTAATCGGTTAACGGTAAAAATACAAATGTCCATTTTCTTTCACCGGAGCTAACTTCGACACCGTCTGTTCACTTTGGATTTCCAAGTTACGCTAAATGGCATCATGACGCCAACTATTCCCCCACTAGGAGCCTTCCATCTCCAGTATAATTTCTCATAATGCATTTTAACCAATAAGGATCTCTATCGATTACGTCATACTCTGCGAACGCATTCTCTCTAGATATTTCAAAGCTGATCTCTAAAAATCAATAACGAATCAAAATATTAACTATTTTTCGTTCTAGCCGTATAACTCTTTATTGGTGCTTTTAACGAAGTTTTCCTATTCTTGTTTTTTGCTTTCTTTCGTCTCGCTGTATCTTTGGAAATGTCGATTGTAGTTCTAGGTCGATTTTGACAATTTTCCCCTGGCAAATGACTCTATCTAACGTTTCTAACCACTTTTATGGTGGCTTGGTTTGATTATATAAAAAAAAAATTTTAACTGCCTGTGTTTTAAATTTTTCTTTTAGCGGTATGTATTCCAACAGAATACAACCCGCCGCAGTGTGTGTGTGTGTGTGTGTGTGTGTGTGTGTGTGTATGTAAACCTATAATAAATAACCTATATTTTAACTTTATCCCGGAATTGTCAAGTAAGCAGAGCACAAGGATACGATACTAATTGAACTGTAATTTCGAGTAGAGTTAAAGAATTTGTGTGTAATTTTTCAGCCCCCGCGATGACGCAAACTAGGAAAATGAAGTAGCCTACCTAGTGTCCTAATGGGCGGGGTAAGAGTAGTGCTGGTCACACTACCTTCGTTGTAAGGCCCGACAAACGTAACTCTGTCTTTCCTAATCCCTATGTTGCAGTATAAATGGAAGTATTTAATATTATTATTTATTATTATATGAAGTATATTATATAATATAATTTATTACATTATTACTTGACTGAACATGTATCAGCTGAAGCTTTTTTTGTTATAACGTTTATAGCAATATAAAAACTTTACAACATGTTTAGGAATTTACTTACTGAATGTCTAATGCTTTTCGCCAGCTTGAATATCTACCATTATTAAAGTTTATAAAATCGCTATTGCCAACTTGAAAATTTGTAAAGTATATATATATATATATATATATATATATATATATATATATATATATATATATATATATATTTATATATATACAAAATATTCTTTCCAAATAATAATTAATATATTAAATAATAATATATATTGCACATCAGTAGACTATATATATATATATATATATATATATATATATATATATATATATATATATATATATATATTATATATCTGCTGATAACTATTAATGTTTTTACAGACTCATGACAGATCACAGAAAATTAATTCATGTTTTTAACACTATACACACACACACATACACACACACACATATATATATATATATATATATATATATGTATGTATGTATAGTGTTTTATATATATATAATATATATATATATATATATATATATATATATATATATAATTAATAGTAATAGTTATCATATAATTAATATTTACATTAATAGTTATCAACAGATATATAATATATTTATATATACATATATAACACTATACATACATACATATATAAATATATATATATATATATATATATATATATATATATATATATTTATATATATATATATATATATATATGTATATGTATAGTGTTAAACATGAATAGTGTATTACATGAAATAATTTTCTGTGATCTGTCATGAGTCTGTAAAAACATTAATAGTTATCAGCAGATATATAATATATATATATATATATATATAGTCTACTGATGTGCAATATATATTATTATTTAATATATTAATTATTATTTGGAAAGAATATTTTGTATATATAAATATATATATATAAATAAATTAAATATATTTCAAAAACAAGAATACTTATAATGGACATATTTATTCAAAGCTTTTCGCCGATACAATAGTACCAGCATCTTCAGGAAAATAATTATCTTATCTAGATTAGATAATTATTTTCCTGAAGATGCTGGTACTATTTTATCGGCGTAAAGCTTTTAATAAATATATTCATTAAAAGTATTCTTGTGTTTGAAATATTTTTAATTTAATAACTATATTACAAGAAAACATATAACCATATTTAATATATATATATATATATATATATATATATATATATATATATATATATATATATATATATATATGTGTGTGTGTGTGTGTGTGTGTGTTTTAGTATAATTGCAAATATCAAATTAGTTTATGATCAACAAACGTTCAATTGTGATCTGTGGCACCGTACGAGGTACCCAAGCTATACATTGCTCACTCTAACGCACAAAAATGGCGGTGTGTAGGTATAAAGGTAACCATGGGAGCGTGGAGATAACTTTAATAAATCAGTCACACAATCTTTAAATTAAACATTTACTGTATGGTCACAACGGTTTCTACTTACCACTCATCCTCCTCAGGTAGTCACGCACGACAAGTACCTGCAGAAAAACGTTTTTTAAATGAGGAATTAATATAAATCACATTTAAAATGTAAGAAGAACAAATTACTTATTTTTAAATTATTGATAGTTTTAATTGTCACTAAAGGGTATAAAAATAAATTCCTCATAAGAACTTTATTTCTTTACTAAATTCTGAAGAAAAAATAGTAGATCATAAATGTTAAAGTATTTCAGTTAAATAGACCGAAAAGAGTGCAAATGTAAAACCTAAGAACAGGTAGCCTAGGAAACCGCCATTAAACTGCTGCGTAGTATGAAATGAAAGGCAATGCGCTACGAAACAAATTGTTTGGGAACATATACTGTGACAATAAACTATTTTCTTGTGAAATAGGTAAAAATAAAGAATTAATAAGACTAATAATAATAAATAAGACTAAATTAAACAGAAAAGGAACTCAAGCAGACATAATAAAATTGATTTAAACCTGAAAATTAGGGTAGACAATATAATTTACTGTTTCTAGTTGTAATAGTCTTGAATTTACTAATTAAATTAAATATAACTTAAGCGTAACTAAGTGAATACTTTAGGATTTACTTGGTGACGCGTTTCGAAACAATTGTTTCATTTACGAAGCTAACCGTCTACTCGGTGAATCCTACACTACGCACTTAGTTACGTTATAGTTACATTTAGTTTAATTCTAATGATAATCGTTTTTGATATGGGCCTTGTCTTTTGTCACCTTGGCTATTACGACTGTTTTGATTGTATTTGTGACAGATTTAAATAGTTGGGCAGGTTATGGTGTCATTTATCGAGTTCGTTTCGGTAAATTCGTGCTTCACTGGCCCCTTGCAGTGTATATACTCACGGTTACACGTCTCTTCTCCTCACCTTCTTCTCGCCCACTGTCCACATGTCGTTATGTGTAATATAATATTTAGAAAGCCCTATTTTGATATGTAGGGTTAAAGCAGTTTAAAGTAAATGCAACTATGTTACAGAAGGACGCTCGCGCTTTTTCTGTTCTCTTTGCTTTATCCCATTTTGAGTTTACTGTTGTTCCTAAATACGATTAGGCCTAATAGGTGTAATTAGTGTACATTATCACGTAATTTGATCACTGAACTGTCATGTTGGTTGATGATTTTTGCTGCGTTTGTATTTTTTTGTTTAGTCTTGCTCCATATTACTCATTACATTGTATTCTACTCATTAGAGAAAAACCTGTTCTAGATACTAAAGATTAGGACTCTTAGGCTAGAAGATTACTAAAGATTAGGCTAGAAAATAATTAGCCATGTTGTAGGATTAGGTAATAAAATAGGATCAAGAAGCCAACGCGTCTACCAAACTAAGGAAATTGTCCTCTCTTTTGGGAATTAAATTAATTAAAATCATCCCATCTTCTAAGAGCTTATCTCAAATATACCTTTCACCATTCAAGGTGCATCTCCTATCCAATAGCATGTAGACATCATTAGCTTTATTTGTTTTTATAATGAAGGTATACAATTTGTTTTTACAGTTGTATGTATAGTTATATATGTTTGAGTACGGTTTTCTGTATTTCTTATCGTTACAGTCATTTTTCTGTTGACGCGTTTCGGAGTGACTCCATTTTCAAAACTTCAGTCGTACTCTTCCAAATTTTGAGATCGTCTTTATATACCATTAGCCACGCCCCCACCAATTCCTGTTGTTCACGCCTACTCTTACTTGTTGCGTCCAACTACTTAATAGTTTTAAACTCTAAAACCTAACATTCGACTGTGTATTTATTAATAAACGAGTAAATAAATACACATCCGAACGTTATATTAGTAGTTGGACGCAACAAGCAAAAGTAGGCGTGCAACAACAGGAAGTGAGGTCTGGAATTGGTGGGGGCGTGGCTAATGGTTTCTAAGACGAACTCAAAATTTGGATGAGTACGATTGAAGTTTTGAAAATAGAGTCACTCCAAAACGCGTCAGCAGAATTAAAGATTGTAACGTTAGGAAATACAGAAAACTGTACTCAATTACAGTAAACTCCCGATTATTTGTGGGCGGATTAACCGGTTTGCGGATTATCCGGCGTCTGCCATTGTTTTACAAATATCCAATTTTTATTCCAATCAGATTCATGTGTGACGTAAATACATATAAGGCTTAATAGAAGTTAAAATGAAGGGAATAGATATGTAAATATGTACGTACTAATTTTTATATTGAAAGGGAAGCATCCCGACGCGGGCTAGCGAAATAAAAGGGGTGAGCAGACTACTGTATAAGAGACAGTGACAAAATGCTTGGACGCCCGAAAACCTAATGTGTATCATAGCATTGTAAACAAATGTCAGCTAATCTCGGCTATAAATAGTCTAGGACGTGACATATGCATTATCCATGTCTGTCATATACATTATCGATCTTTATGGCTTTGTGACACACGTGACACAAGTAGACATTGTGCGACAAAATGGTTCTCAAGAAACTTAGATCGCACATTAAAGCTAAATCAATGCTCACAAAAAAACAGACGAAAGAGACAGATTTTTTTGTTAAAAAGTGAAAGTATTATGTGTAAAGGAAATTACGTATGTACACACATACTTACTTTTTACATATACTTATGTACGTATTGTAAATAGTTAGACGTAGAAATGTACATGTTATAATCCGTCAAATACATCGACATTTTAAATTTTTTTCTGTATTCGATGCATACATCGAATTTTGTCCTCTGAAGATCATTTGTGAATTGCATTAACCGGGGTCATTATTTGTGTAACTTATGGTATAATAATCGATTATCGATCGTTTTAAGTTCATAGTGGACTATCCGTGGAATTCGCTATCCGGCGTTGCCGGGCCACCCTATTCCATGGATAATCGGGAGTTTACTGAATATAGAAATATTTATAAAAGAAAAGAAGATGAGTATATTAATAATTAGAGTATATACAGTTGTATGAATCAAAAAACTGTGTCAATATTAACGTTGTTTTATAACCATAACAAATATTTCTCAAGGTTACACCGGACGCCGTTCATTAAAATTTCCTGTTTGACTTTTATCGTATTAAGAAGCAAAGACGCCTAAATTGAAGCTGTAAGTTTCACGTCCTTATTTAACAATATAAAACGTAGGACAACATTATAAGTGATAATTGCACGTAAATGATTAGATCTTCTCATGTTTATTTATTCATGGTTTTAAAAGTTACTAGAAATACGAGTATTACCTGGATTTATTATCTCTAGAGATTATCCTACAGGAAACCTTATATTTAGCATATTTCAAGTAAATAAATATATTGTCAAACGAGCCAAGAACATATGTGTTAATTCTTTCACTCTAATGAATTTAAATCTTGAACAAAAGTGCTTCTTTTATTCTAACCACAGATAATAGTAGAAAGCCCGTTATAAAAACTGTTTATGTTGTGCTTAAATGTTACACATTGTTGTCATACAAGTATCTATACCAGTACATCATTTGGAAAATTAGGTTCATTTATTTATTCAATTTTTCTTCAAGTTTTCATGGAATTATTCAATAAATCAAAGTGTACCTTGGGAAGGTCCGTATATAAGTATACGTCGTCATTGAATAAATCGATTTAAAGAATCATATTAAATTATATATTGCATTTTAGGCTTGGATTTGTAGACAATACTTTACTGTGTTAAATTTTCACGAAGTAACTTTTAATAATTCTGTAGAACAACGATATCAATTTCAGTGAACTGTTATATTCTGCTCGGTTACAATAATTCTATGATACCTTCTATGTCTCGTAGAACCAAGCGTTATCAGTTTACAACCGAGAAACACTTTTT
>JBAIZL010000006.1:101815055-101822555 GCA_036971475.1 Prosapia bicincta | reverse complement strand
CACTCAATTTGCGTACCTGACTATCCAAAGATACTTTTGCATTATTTGGTGTTTATCTTTGGCCTAAATTGCATTTCTAAAACATATTGTTAAAAAATAAAATTCTTTAAGTTCATTAGTGTAACGAAGCTGGTCAGTATTGAATTATAAATAAAATAGATATAATATTCCATTAACATTTGAATTTATTAAGTTGTATTTTTCGAATTAGACAATATTACGATTACTAAACAGTTATAAAATCTTTCTAAAAATATTTATTCATTCTTTAAGTAGATTTCGCTAAGATAGTTAGCATCATCGTTATGTTACAAAATGACCGTTTCAACATATCCTTACTTTTTCGTCCATTTTGAAAGAGTAATGTTTTGCAGATTCTATAACATTTTTGTAATTACTGGTATCCAGATGTCATCATTACTGCGAAAACAAAAAATATACCTGGAGATGTGTGAAGGTGTCAAGAACTCAGAAATACATGAGTCTTGATAGTGGCAAAGAAGATAGTTAAAAACCCTAACAAATCCTCACATACTTCACTCACAAACACAAATAAAACCAAAGCCTTTCTTATAAAACCACAGCGTCACACAACGTTACAATAAAGGTGAATAGTAGAGTAATACGTTAGGTTTGGTTATAAAACGCAAAGTTTGATACCTTACTTATTTACAAGTAAAGCGACTTCCACTTAGGTATTCATTATCGAATGGATGCATGGAATAAAAAGGCCGTGTTTCACTTTACGCACGAACGCTTTTCCTCGATCATTAATTAATTTTATTTAAAAAAAAAACAAACAAACCTATAGGTAACTATATTGTAACAATGTTATATGTAATGTAACTTACTGTATATAACTTGTGTTTCATTTTACAAAGCAAACATTATATCTAAAAAGTTAACTGTATGTTGAAATGAAAGGTTAAAATTATTATTATTAAAAATGTTAACCTTTTTGGAGATCGGTTTTTTGGGGGTTATATTAGTTTTTCATCCCTTCTAAGTAATTCATGCATATTTCTTGGAATATGAATGTAATCTATATAAACTGAAAATAAATAGTTACGTTTTCTTATGGCTTCTACTATGTCCATAGTCGTACGTACTTCCCATATCGTTGTATTGACCTATATGCCTCTTTTGTACGATTAGTTTCTAGTAGCAGCTGCCGGATCATAAAAATCTGTTTTATACACGAACTGACTATGAACGCTTTTTGCCTTTTACTAATTCTTCCTATTGTATTATCCTTTAATCTTCCTAAATGATAACTTGGACATTTCCCCTGACGTTTGTAGTCTCCTATTTATGGTTGTATACTATATAACGATTATTTATTGAGAGCGGTCTGTCTCACAACGACAGATAGGCAATATTTAGTCATATTTTTAGAAAGTTACAAATACACTGCGTAAGAGGACCCCGCCTGAGGATTACAACCAGTCGTGCCGAAACCTCAAGCTTTCCATACCACATAAATCCTTACATCTGTATGCACACGTACGTATCCAGCATGTTGCTATGGTTACGTTTATTTCCCCAATCTAACTATAAGAGTGTTTTTTAACTCAAGCAAAGCATAACAATAACGAATGGGCATTAATTAATGCTGATCACGTAATCCCACTATAACACAAAGTACGGGCGCAACAATGAATGTTTAAACTATTTAATGCTGTGTCACTGCAGAGCGCCCGGTGTAAGTTTCAACAGCTTCGGTTTGCGTGTAGTGTTATTAAACATTTCTGTAGTACCGTGTTCAATGTACAAAGCTTTGTTGTGGCCAACAATTACCACACATACAAAGTGTAATCAACGATTAGGAAAGGAGGAATTACCATCAAAGGCTTTCACCATTTAAATGTAAATAAAACCTGAGAAGTGAATTTAAACCGTTCGTGTTTATATTTTATGTTTGGGCAATGTGATTATTTTGGTGGTCACAATATCGGAGCTTGTTGTATCAGAATGGATCCTTTTGTCAGCGTAAAGCCTGATTGAAGATTTAGGTCTGCTTTCTGCAGTCATATTAGCTGATCCCTTATATATAAGAACTACACCAACAGATTCAGCATATCCCAATACATGTTTCATTGGACACGCATTTTTATAAGAATAACTAAACCATAAATATGTATATATGTAAAGACAACTAATTCCGACTAAGGGAGTATATTTTTAAAGATGTTATTTAGATATTTTGTATTATTAGCAATATCAAGCAAACAATATATATATATATATATATATATATATATATATATATATATATACATATATATATATATATATATATATATATATATATATATATTATATAATATGTCATAATGTGTAATACATATCCGGAGTACATCGGTTCATTCTGCAGTGCATACATTTGCAGCTCCAACTTTACGCTGGAATCTCATCTAAAACTGTAGAGGTACCCAATAACAGTTGATGTGCGAACAGTTGGTTGGGTTCATCTATTCAATGCTAGATGAGAATCTAGCGAAAGTTTGGAACTGCGAATATATGCATTCAGTAAGAACCGATGTACTCCGGATATTATTACTCATTATGACATTATATATATATATAGCCTATATATTTATAAAGAAATAAGACAAAATACAAATACAAGAATAATTATTGAATTTTAAATTTAAAGCTTTTCGTTGGCACACAGTACCAACATCATCCCAACCATGATGTTGGACCAACATGCTGGTACTTACTAAATTATACAGGCTAAGCATTGCTCTAGGGCATGTGCCGGCAGCCTGGAAATCTAGTAAGGTGGTCTTTATACCTAAGCCCACCGGTAACCAATCGGAAGGAAAAGGATACAGACCTATTACACTCATGTCCTTTGTTCTTAAGTGACTTGAAAAACTGGTTGATAGGCATATTGGGGGGGGGGGGTGCTTTGGTCATAAAACCACTGCATTGGAACCAGTATGCTTACCAACCGGGGAAATCCTGCGAGGGAGCTCTCCATCAAGTGGTTGGTAGGATTGAGCAAATGATCGCTAAGAAAGGTTGTGCCATAGGTGCCTTCTTCGACATTGAAGGGGCTTTCAATAACCCCTCAGTGGAGACGATGGTAAATGGTGCAAGACGTCATGGAGTGGATGCGACCACTTGTGGTTGGATAAGTTCCATGTTAACAAACAGAAGCATTTCTGTAGAGGTGGCAGGGGAGGTCAGAAGGGCGGAGACAAGTCTGGGCTGTGCACAGGGGGGGGGGGGGGTTCTCTCTCCTCTGTTGTGGTGCCTAGTGGTTGACAACCTTATTGAACTCCTGAATGAACAGGGGTACTTCTGTCTGGGATATGCGGACGACATAGTTGTTCTGATCCTGGGCAGATTCCCTGATACAGTCCTTGAGGTAATCAGAAATCCTATACGACTGATTGAAGAGTGGTGTAATAAGGAGAACCTTAGGGTAAATCCGAAAAGACTGCTCTTATTAACTTCAACAGACAGCGAAAAGATCTGACGACCAGGATGCCTCGCTTGTTTGGTGAATACCTTGAGTTTGTGGGGGAGGTGAAGTACCTGGGAGTTACTCTGGACAGGAAACTCACCTGGAAACCACATCTTGAGAGGACAGTTAACAGGGCCAAAAGGGCACTGATGACTGTGAGAAGAATGGTGGGTAAGAAATGGGGACTGAAGCCATCAATGATGCACTGGATGTATCTGAGGGTGATAAGAGCTATGATTACCTATGGTGCTCTGGTGTGGTGGACAAAGGCCAACCAGGCACAGACAAGAGCTCAACTGAGCTCTATCCAGATATTGGCTTGTCTGTGCACACTGGGGGCGATGTCAACTACACCTGGTGCAGCAATGGAAGTAATGCTTAACCTCCCCCCCCCCCCCCTTGAGCTTGTCCTTAGGGGAGAAGCGAGGCTGGCGGCATGGAGATTACGCAACTCGAACAACTGGGCTAACCTCCCAGATGTTTCGGGACATATGAGTATCGAGTGCGTGGTCAAAGAACCCGTCTTGGAAATGGGCAGCGACCACATTACTCGAACGTTTGCACCTGACCAGGCCCACCAAACTATGATGGAATGGTCAGGGACATTAACATCGGGAGCTCAGATCTGGTACACAGATGGCTCCAAGATGGACTCTGGAGCGGGGGTGTATTGTAAAAATCCAAGGGTAAAACTAGTTTTTTTCCTTGGGGAGGCATACCTCTGTCTTTCAAGCCGAAATATATGCTATAAATGCCTGTCTGGGAGAGATAGCGAGAAGGGGAACACACGGGACACGGATTGCTATTTTCTCCGACAGTCAGGCAGCAATTAAGACACTAAACGGACATGTGGTCACCTCGGCCATAGTCAGGGAGTGCCTAAATAACCTACAAGCCCTGGCGAGGTACAATCAAATCAAGATAGGTTGGGTGCCAGGGCATAGGGGAATACTTGGAAATGAAGCCGCAGATGCGCTGGCCAGAGAGGGGTCTTCGACTCCCCTGATTGGACCGGAGCCTGCGGTAGGTATTTCCAAATCCATGGTCAAGATGGCAGTGTGAAGGTGGATGGCTGAAAGACACTGTGAGCACTGGATCAGGGCTGAAGAGATGAGGCACAGTAAGCTAACCCTTAGGAAACCTTCCTTGGGGCTGCAGAAGAGTCTCATCTATCTGTCTAGGCAGGAATTGAGGATAGCCACAGGTCTACTCACGGGACACGGTGGACTAAGGAAATATCTGCATAAAATGGGTATCTACAAAGATGAACCAGTGTGCAGATTATGCGGGCAGTAACTGGAGACTGCCACACACATTATTTACAGATGTGAAGCACTTGCCGAGAGGCGCTTCAACATCTTTGGTGATGGAACAGCTATGGTGGATGCTGAAGGTAAAACACTAGTCAGGAAACTCCTAAACCTGGTAAGAAGGAAGGGGCTATTTGACTAGATCAGGGAGGTAAGTACAATATACCTTAAGGTAGCAGTGCTTCGGGCACTTTAAACCCGCTCCCAAGTTAATAAAAAAAAGGAGGATGTTGGTACAGTGTGCCAACGAAAAGCTTTGAATTTTAATTCAATAATTATTCTTGTATTTGTATTTTGTCTTATTTCTTTATCAATATACTAGAATAGATATTGCGATATATATATATATATATATATATATATATATATATATATATGTGTATATATATAAATATATATATATATATATATATATATATATATATGTATATATATATATATGTATATATATATATATATATATATATATGTGTGTATATATATATATATATATATATATATATATATATATATATATATATATATATATATATATATTTTAATAGCATATCTGTTTAATTTAGAAAATTAGAAAGTGAATTCAATTTACATTATTGTTTCAGCTAGTTTATTATAAACTCGTTTAAAACTGCAAAACACACAAAAAAAAATTAAAACATTTCGCTTTCTTTAACTCAGGTCCCATGTTCTAAAGCGGTAATACCAAGTATGAGGGAGGACCTGGTTTTGTAAAATTGGCGTCTGAAGTTGCCTATTTCCTACATTAAAATAGTACAAACAGAATACTCTCTTAAAATTGAAGTAATTTTCAGAAACTAACTGAATGATTCTCAAGGCCCATTCTGTTTTCTTTACCCACTTCTGGTTTTTTTCGTCGATTATATTCACTTGGTAACCTTATCTTTACTCACGGAAACTTTCAATATTAGAGGCCATCTTTATTCACTATTTTACGTTCCACATGCGTTTCTCTATTTCTCACCTAAAGGTCTCCATTCTTTAAATAACACACTTTTTTATCACTTGAATTAACTGACAACTAAATTATTACGAGAAAATCTGCGCAAATTTAAGTATGCAAAAGTAATTACTATTAATACATTGCCGAATGCATTCATGTATTGTAAAACACATTAGTAACATTCAGTTATGCAGCACTAATGGTTAATAGTGTAAAGTGTCCATGTCAGTGGGCGATAGAAGGGGATGAAACAGTTTCCGTGTCGATCTAACTGTCAGGCAAACTGGATTTACATAAACATTTAGCACAACCTTTGCTATGCAGAGATGCCTTTCTATACTCCCCGCAACTACTGTTTCCCTCAAGAGATCTTTTCCCTCTCAAATTTACCACAAAAACAGTTACTGAAGGCTAGCATAGTATGATGAGACATTAAGCTTTATTGCTCATAAGCTCTGGGTTTTGTTTTTAGAAGTCGTTATTCGATCAGCCACTGAAACCCTCACGAAGGTTATAAAGAAATATACCTCATTAACATAAATATCTGAGATGGAAGCTATAAGGGAATTTATAGACCTAACAAAGGTGTCTGCCAACAGGCATTAGAACCTTGCGATAGCGCATGCGCATCCCACCGGCTGACCTGCAGCGGCTATTACACACAGATGCTGTCGTCTCTTGCAATTTGTCTTACGCTTGACTATACATAGTCAATGTACCTTAGTTTTTGGCCGTCTGCCTGTTATTAGCTCAGAAGTAACATCTTAGAAAAAGTCTTCATAAAAGTTTAATAAAAAACTAAAACCTTTCCCCCGACAGCAATAGCACAGGAGGTTTATCCAAATTATTAATCCCAAATAGCCTTTTGCTTATTTTAACGGTTTTCATTGAAACTCGATAAACGTGTCCAACCACAAGTAATGGAAACACCAGCCAACGAAATTGAAATTTAGAATTGAGTTAAGTACAATAATTTATTATAAGAAATATTTTCGTATAAACCGCAAATAAAATGAGCCTCCACTTTCATCATAGAGAAGACGTTGTGCAAGTAGTGGTTGCTGAGAAAGATGTGCGTAGTCTGGTTGTAATTAGGAGAAACCGATAATGCAATCAGAACCTTCTGCTAATAATTTGCTTTGGGTGTATACTGACAAGGAGGCTTATAGGAGGAAATTTATTGCCAGGTAGTTGTACACGCAGCACGTACTCATACACACTCACTCACTCACTCTTTCTTTCTCTCTCTCACACAAACGCGCACACACACACACACACACAAACACACACACATACACAAGCCCTCTCTCACTCATTGACTCTCCCTCTATCTCTCTCACTCTGGATCTTTCTCACACATACACACACACACATATACACACACCCTCTCTCACTCACTCATTTTTTGTACCTCAATTTTCTCTCTCTCGCTCTCAATCTCTCTCACAAACACACACTTCCGTACTCACTCACTCTTTGTCTCTCATTCTTTCTCTCTCTCTCTCTCTCACACACACACACACACACACACACACACACGCCTACACACTCACTCACACACACACACACACACACACACACTCTCACTCACACACAAAAACACACACACACACCCACACACATTACGTAAATGCGTTACTAGTGTTTTCGGAAAAGGAGAATGTAACAGTGGTATAAGAAAGTAACAAGAATAACTGATTGTTTTACATACGGTTATTCTTTGAGAGTTTACATTAAACACGGGCGTGTTCAAT